>JAGDQP010050362.1:0-14264 GCA_022664845.1 Lepisma saccharinum | reverse complement strand
CTGTGGTTAATTTGTTCCTCCTCTGGGAATCAAATTCGAAATCCGTTACAGGGCAATGAGCAAACTCTCCCACCCACCGGCTACCATTTTTACTTCGAAGGTATTCTATAGAAGGACGAACGTAACATTTTAAACAAAGATGTCGAAAACATTACTTTAAGTTGTTGCAAAACTTTATACATACATTTTTTGTGGTGCTAACACTGTTTACCTGTTCCCAGGGGATGAGGAAGGTGACGAGGAAGGTGGTGGTGAAGGAGAAGAAGAGGAGAAGATGCCATCTTGTGGAGACTATGTGATGCATTTCTTAACGTTATTTTGGAAAATCCTTTTCGGATTTGTTCCTCCTACAGGTAATGTCTTGTACTATTTTAGAGTATAATGATTTTCTTCATCAGCGTACAAGTTCTTACTTGAGATAATGAGACCCTTAGTAAGCCAATGTGTGCGGTAGTCAGTGAATTCTATAAGAATGTATTTGAAGACTTTTCTTGAGCATCTTGATCACCTAACAAACGTTACGTTATTGTGTATACCAATAGCAGAACAAGTAAAGATTTACGTGTAATGTGTTAAAGTTTGCCTTTAATGTAAAATCTAATCTGCTTCTGGTACGTAGATTTTTAGAACTGAATTTAAGCATTGTTTTATCCTTCTTTAATAACCCAACTTTCAACACGTCACTTATTAGGGGTCACATTAACTTCTGTTAATCATTATTAGATATATCTGATAGAGAAAATGGAAAAGAAATTGATACGCGAAAAAAATTAATTTATTGAAAATAGTATTAGTATAACGTTATGCTTCATTGTCTTTTTAGGAGTACTTTTCGCTAATTATTTTGTCAGAATTGCTTTCCATAGACAGAAAATTGAAGACAAGATCTTTCAAAAGATTTATTGCAAGAAATGTTGAACTCCGCTTAACTTTGTTTCATTTTCAATGGTAATATTTTATTGTCAATACATTGTTAAGAGACAGACTGACTACAAATTAATTCTTTACTGACATACCTTATAAATTGTTATTGTAGAAGCCATTCTTTTCCTTTTCTCGTAAAGTACAAGCAATAATATAGATGTTTAGAATATTTTAAGCTCTATTTCAGCATTAATTTGCTTGGTTTGTAATTTACTGAATGAACACTAATGTGAATCGTTTCCTCTGTAATGATTAAAAATGAATAAATAAATTCTTCCAGAATTGATAAAAGAAGAGAAACAAAGTTTGAAATTTTGTTAAAAATATTTTTTGAGAGTGGAAATGAAAGACTCAAATTCTATCAACCTCTTCATGAAGAAAACTTTATAAGAAAATTTTCTATTAATAACTTTCGTGATCACTACCTTTCCTCAATACATTATGATTCTATTAAGGCTCTCTAGAACATAGAGAAAAGCAGTTAAAGAAACTGTTAGAATTCCATTACATTTTATTGTTTTCTTTTATATCTTTAATTGGGAAATAATGAACTCGTTGGTTGCTGAAGGGTGTATCAAAAATTATTGAAATTGAGTTAATACTGGAGACAAATGTTTTACTTGTCAAAGCATTAATCTGAAAACTACAATAAGAAAGCAATAAAGACCAGAAATACTCCAAATAAAACAAAAAAGGAGTCGTAAACGTATTAGAAAGTGTGAATAATGTACCCAAAACTTGTTTTCTCAAAAACGAATTTCTCCTGACTTGGCGACGAAACAACATATAAGTTTTCGTTATAAATATGGAAGAAAAAATATAATAATTTTAAAACAAAAGAAAAGTGTTGTGGAATTCCAATGGTCTATTTACTTCTTTTTCTTCCTCCCTAGAAATAATTTTAAAAAAAAATGTATTTAGTAACAGATGTGAGACATGACTGTGGATTGAACTGTGTATTCCACCTTTAATCACTCGTAATCAAAAACTGAATATCGAGTTAATTAATATTTGTCGCAATGTTCCTCTCTTTTAATTTTGATTTAGTTAATTGAATGTTCCATCAGTGATATAAAAAAACATAAAATACTCTTCTAATCATATTAATCAGAGGAAACGTTTCATATTTATTGTAACATTTTTGAATTAGTAAAGTGTCTTTCTATCATATATTGTTGTGTAATTCAAGCTATGTTTTATATACTGTTGTGTTGTATATTGTTAATATCTCTATTTCATATTTAGCTTACTTTAGTGCTTAAGTTTAAAAATGAATGTTTTCTAATTCTTTTCGTTTGTATAAATGATAAAATATGAAAGAGAAAAAGTTAATTAGCTGTTCAGCATATGCCTGTAATAGGTGAGGAACTACTTCACACAAATAAAAAGTTGTTAGTTTCGCCGATAAGGCGTGTTCACAGACAATAATGAATTAGAAATAAAAATAGAGAGGAGCTGTCACAAGGACCAGTAGTGTTGCCATACTGGAAGCTAGATAACAGTATTGTTAGGGAATAAAAACAGGAGAATTACTAGAGTAGCCAGAAATAACACAGAAAGGTAATGGGAATTAATAATGAGAGAAGTAATTTGACGTATACTTTCTTTGTAATACCTAAAAAATAGAATAACTTTGATACAACATGAAGAAAAATAGTATTTAATACTCAGATGAATGATATTTATATATACCCAAAAGTTCTTGGTGAAGTAAATGTCTTGATTTCGTTTTTCACTTCTTCTCATACATAATATTATTTCTACCAAAGTAATTATGTGAACCTTGTTATTTAGAGATTTTTTTTTTAATTTTAATTTTAATTTTACATTCATTGAGAGACAGGTTAGCATTAAATGTATAAATAATTATACAAAGTTTTAAAGGTGTCTCATTTTTAGTTATCAAAAATGTTCATTGAAATAACCAGAAATTAAAAAAATGTACTAGATTTTTCATTGAAATAAATGCCAACTTCTATTTTTCGTTACAGGGCTTAAATACTAATTTTTATTTCATTTTTATATTTCAGAATTTTATATTTTTAAACAGAACTAACTAAAAATGAAACTAAATAACAATTATTTCTCTTTCAGATCCCGAGAAGGCTGAAATAAATGTTTTATATGCACATAAAGACATTATATACATTGACTCCAATGACAATCATATTAGGCAGATCAGACGATTATATTTTACTTTTCTCTCTTCTTAGTGACTACTCTATTTCTGTTTGCTTTAATTTCATATTTCAGTGTGTTCCTTTTCGTTTCTTTCTGCATCATAACTATCTATTAAGTGATGGCTTTCTAGATATTCAAAGTAAGGTAATTGTAGCTAATTGAGGAGCAAACAAACAAAACTTCACATATGCATTTTTGGATAAAGAAAGAAAAGTTTTGTTCGCTTTTAGACCTTAATGAAGAGTTGTAGGGAATCATGTAAAGTGATTTTAGAAAATCACTTCGTATTGTTCGATGCATGTCTTTATTCTGGTCGTAAAATGAACAAAACTTTATTTTATCAAAACTGCACATGTGGGGGAGGTTTTGCTTGTTTACTCCTCAATTGTGTTTCAAGTTTCTCATCATTTGCAATATGCGTTAGTTTGTTTAGCAATAAACCAAAATTACTTCGACTAAAAACGAAAACGCAACATATACACTTAACTATAATCCAAATTATATAGTATTTTTTATATATATTTCTTCTTATCTCAAAATTTCTCATTCATTTGGAGAATAGTTTTTTCAAAGAATACTTAATTATCGCCGCTATCTCTGTATTTTCAAGTTAAATACGTTCTTAATACGTTCCCCTCGTTTTATGTCGCCAAGTAAACTAATTACTTTGGTTTAAAATAACCGAGTTCAGGTGTCTGAGGGCAAATAAGTATATTTCGATTAATAAGAAATCGTTCTTAACTTTTTCCCCGAAAGGCTACATTTGGCAAAAAGAACTACCGTATGATAACAAAGAAATCAGAAAAATTACAGCTCGGAGTGGTTGTTTCATATTTTATAAGGAAGAAAGACATAATAGTAATGAGATATACACCCAAAACTTTCTCACAGTAAGAAAATGGATACATTTAATCTTAAAATAATTTATTTTTCTCAAAATTATAAACTGCCGTGTTAATGACAATTTTTTACATACGGAGGACAAATATATGATCTAAAAATAATATGTACCTATGTAAATAATTCTTTTTATCCTCTTTGGAAACGGATAAATTTCTTTTGCTAAGTACTTTGCACCTATTCCGGAGGGCTTCGTCAAATGAAGAATGAATAATTGTGTGGAAATATGTGATTTCTTTCATGGATACGGATATTTGAGAATGTAATTAAAATGAGAAACATTTCTCAATTACACGTATCCATACAATAAATAGTTGTTGTTCAGCTGACGAAGCCTTTTGGAGGAAGGTGAAAAGAACTGAGCGAAAGAATTATTTTTTTTCCGTTACCAAAGAGAACAAAAGGATTATTTATATAAGTACATATCAGTTTTTAGATAAACCTTCTTAGCTAATTCATACTTTTTATTTCTCAGTTTATTTAAATTTAAAATAATATTTCATTTACTTGCTAACAAGCTAATCCAATATCGAGATTGGAAAATACTAAAAACACGTATGTTATAATATATCAATGCTAAAGTTGCATGTTCAATATTAGGAAACTGTTTATTAATATAATAGTACAATTGAAACATGTGTGCGAATTCATGAAATAGAATATTATTTCGCGTTACGTGATAGCAGTACTCTTCCTTTTTTTTTTTTTTTTTTTTTTTTTTTTTTTTTTTGAAAACTTAGAGAAATAGAGCAAACGATTGAAACACCCGATGTTGAATTCAGGCTCCTGAATGTTCAAATTATTTTAAAAGCAAGAAATATGTTAAATGCGTAACTTTACGATCATAAACTGAAGGCTTATTCAGATAACAATTGCAAGAAGAAATGCTAATATCTATCTAGCATTTTATTTTTCATCAGTGGTAAAATATTGAGTATATTAAATTTCATAAGTGGTACAACATTGAGTATATTAAATTTAAAGTCGAGTTCTTAAATCTTCTTTTTATAAAGAATCACTCTAATAGCACATAGCTTCCAAACATCCTGCACAAAATAAATAAGCGTTCAAAACTTAGTTGTATATTGGTTTATTACAAACATAGGAAACAGGAAAGACACAAAGTTGTTTGTACTTTAAGGCAATATTAATTAAATTGAAAATAAACAAAAATGAAAGTAAATAAGAGTGTCGCCATCACCAGTAAAGAACAAAGAACCAACCAATAGTGTAGGGCAGGAATGGGAGAACTTCCCGACCAAAGAGATACTCTCCAAAAATGGAAGTATGTGGCGACTTACCAAAAGATAGAATGAAAGCTGTTTCATAAATTCTACTAGCTGGCGAGACAGTAAAGTTAACCTTGCGCGAGCTACCGGTACCTTGCGATCAACGGTTTGCCGACCTCCTGATCTAGGGTCCCCATTCAGTCTGTCGGTGGCAACATGTTTCATGAAGCTATTGGTCCCCCTTCGGAGACACTTCCGTATGCGATTAGGCATGCTTCAAACCAAATTGTTCAATACTTCCTATGGAATTTTGTTCCCTTCGTCCACAGCGGCTGTTTTGGTCTCCTGTGTGGTTTGTGGTGGGTGTCAACTTTCTCTAGGATGGCCCACACATGTTCAATATAGTTGAAAGTTTGTGAATCTGGCAACCTTTTTATTACATTGATTGCATGTTGCTCCTGAAAAGTATTTACGAGTTGGTTCCGGTGTGGCCACCATTGTTCATCAACGTGAATTGCTCTCCAAAACACTGAGTAAACAAAACCACAATGGCGATACCTTAAACATATAATTTCTTGCAGAGTGGCACAAGGGATGTCTTACATAACTCCTCAACAAAACATGAAAAAATATCCTTCTGTGCTACGGTAAAGGTAGGGCGCATACGTTGTCCTCGTTGCCTCCATACGCGAATATTATTGGTATTAGGGTGGAGAATGACGTGTCTTGTCCAAGAAGAGGGTTAGGTCCAGTTGCTGCCTTGTCCACAAAGAGAGGTTTTGCGCCCAGGTGACACGAGCCATCTTTCAGATCCGATTGAGAAGATGGGCCTGGCTCGTAATCTGTACATGTGGAGACTATTACGGATAATCTGTGTCCGAAATGGCACTTCTGTTTCAACCTGTAGTTGCTCACGCAGATTGATGAAGTTGTCTCCTGGGTTTCAACGTATTTTGATGAGCAGTTATCGGTCCTACGCGTCAGTTATAATCCTTTTACAGCATCTTCCGAGTCGATCTGCAAGTTAACCTGTCTCTAGATAACTGTGCCATACTCTAGACGCATCACTTTGATTCACATGGACAATCGCAGATGCGTCAACGTGTCGCGTTCTTTGCTCTATCAGCGTCACTATTCTAACTTTCGCGTCGTAGGGAATCGTTCTTCGACCCATCTTACTCTAATAAACACAATGTAATAAAACAGACTTGCAAGTATCGTTGCGCCTGCGTTTGATGCAGAAGGTCCAGGTAGGGTACAACGTCCTCTGGTGACAAAAATGAGAACATTTTGTACTCACAATCACAAACTGTTCAAACTGTACCATAATCTGGAAAGTCTCGTCGTACATAGACACTTGTGCAATATGCAACAATTTTTTGAGCACTTCATTTCATGTACTCACAGATATGTTTCAACAGTATTATAATAATGTCCCAATATTGAACACACAACTTGAGCATTAAGAAATTATGAACTATTCTCCTGGTTTCCTTAGTATTTTCCAAAGTTGAGATTTCATTAATTTGTTAATAATTAGCTGCATTGTTATTATTATCTAAACCAAATGAACTGAGAAATAATGAGAAAACTAAGCTCTTAATTTCGAGAAAAAGTAAATTATTTTTTATACAGATATATATATATATATATACACTTCCAAACATGAACGAAAATAATCTAAATTAGTAAATTTTATATTTACACTTTACCAGACAATAAAAGTTTTGCTATATTAAGCGTTTGAGTTAACAATGAAAAAAAAAAAAGTGAATGATTACAAGCATTCCAATTTTTAATTTTATTTCTGGACTTTTCGCTCATCTTCATCAGACTTTCTTCATATTTCGTCTTTTTTTTTTCCTCACCTTACCTAAATTAGGCCTTTCTTCCATTTCACGGAAATAGTATTCAGATTCCTTGGTCTTCGAGATGTCATTAGTGAGCAGGGCGCTAGTTTTGATGACATGTCATCTTTTTATCCTTATATCTTACGCAATTCACGCAAATATATACAAGCTATTGATTACAGAAATGAAAATTTTGTATGTCATTTTTTCGACTTTTTAAATTTTTTAGATATCTTTATATATTTTGAGGATACTGTTTAGTCATTTAAAAGTTATTTTAGTAATTTTTTAAATATTTTTATTTGAAAAAAAAAAATATGTTTTTCAATCGTTGTGAATATGCGAAACACGTCTTCGCTTTTGTCAAAGTCTAGCTCGGAGCTACACCTATAATAAATTACGTCATCTCTGCATACATGCTGAACTGCTGATAAGGCAATTGCAGAGCGGGAAAGTACTGAGCGTCAGTATGTGGTTAAGTGTTTCTCGTGAGGTGTACTATCGGTTACACAAGTATGGTTTTTTTTGTGTGTGTGTCTTCTTTTTACCGTTTATCGTTATTTTAAAAATGTTGGAAGTGAAATCGAGTAAGACTGCTAGTTTACGAAATATTGTTAATGAGTTTTGGGAAGAGATTTTCTCAAGAGATGGGCCAATATTATTTTATAAAGTTTGTGAAGTTACCCACATAGCAGAGTACATTCCTGGGACGTCCCATTTAGATCCCATTAACGTCAGATTTCGAAAGCTCCCATAGCGATGTCCTAACGACGTCCGTGGGATAACTCTGTGGGCAATACAAACAGTTCATCCCGTATGGAGGTCCCCTGGATGTCCCCCGGAAATCCGCGCGGGATTTCCTACCTGGAATTTCTATAAATAAAATCGACCATACTATTATTATTATTTAATTAATTATAACTATACGAAGGATATGCCTTCGTATAGTTATACGAAGGATTTATTATAACTATACGTCCCATGGATGTAAACGGGACGTCCTACGGACGTCCCGATATCCTGCCAGGAGATCCGTCAGATATCCCTGGGACGTCATTTTGCTATGTGGGTAACGTGGCGGCACAAAAAGGTTTAAAGCGCAACAGTATATCGGACAAAGAAACATAAGCGTGCGTGGAAAGAGCTGGCAGAAAGAAAAACAAACGCAACTACGCGCAGAGTGTAGGGGAAAAATCCGAATATGCTAAGGAGTTATGTGACATGTTTGTGTCTGTCAATATTGTGCACTGTCATTTATTACGGTACAGAGGGGAGCTGTTAGTTTAGGGCAGAATGTGTTATTACTTATTTATAAAGTTATAAATGCATAATTTTTAGGTTTTATTCAGCTTATTTCAGCAATTTTCTCAAGCATTTAGGGACATTTTTTTTGGTAATTTTCTTTTAGCAATGTTTAGGTCACTTTATAGATAATTTTTTCAGCAATATGTAGGTCATCAAACTCCGCGCCCTGCTAATGAGATAGATAGTTAAAATCATTGCTCATCAATTTATTTCGACTGTTTCACGAAACCCCATTCATGTGATCCTCTTCCAAAAAAAAAAAAAAAAAAATCCAAAACTTTTCCTTTAAAAAATTTACGAGTGTTTCCCTACAGATATGGCCAATGGTTTTGCGAGCTTTGTGATATCCATTGTGTTGATTGGTGTAGTGACTGCTTTTATTGGTGACATCGCCTCTCACTTTGGTTGTACTCTTGGAGTTAAAGATGGAGTAACTGCTATTGTGTTTGTGGCTCTAGGCACAAGCATCCCAGGTAACGTTTGATCACGAGAGTCCATATAACGTACTGCTTGCAACACTGTCATACATGCACCCTGTTCTTCGGTAGTTTTCATATTCTCTATTTCAATGTTTGGATCACAATTGTGTTTGTTATTCGTGATGAAAGTGAAAATATTATTAGAAATAAAAATAATAATAATATATCATCACTGTTAGAATTGAATGATATAATATGGATGGTAGGAGTGGTGAGGGATGCTTGCTAATTCTTGATGTAATTTCTCTTCACTTTTTTTTTTGCAACGAATGTACTTCGTTTTAACAATAATTGCACTTCTTCTGTGTTTTTCTCGCGGTTTACTAAACACAACAATTTAATTATTATGCGAATCATATTTAAAAAAAAAACAAAAAACTTCAGTAGTTCACTGGTATGACATAAATCAAATACTTTCAAAATTTAGTTCTGCCTTCAGAGCAACAAAATGGCCATCAAAATTAGAAATTTTTATACATTAGAAAAAGTATTGACGATATCTTGTAATAAAAAAAAATCAAGATTTGTGATCGGACGTGTTAAGAAATGTACATTTGAAGTGGTCAATTTCATGTCAGACTTGTTTATTTTCGAGAAATTTTCATGTCAAAATTCTGTTGTTTTTTTTTAAATCGAATTTCAACAGAATACACTGCAATTGAATTTAGTTATACAATATTCTTCGAAGTTAGAATAGAAACTCTTAGTTTTACATGTAGTACGTAAAACATTAAACATACGAGAAAAGGAGTGTAAGGTAATAGCAGGCTAACTTGTAAAAAGATGTCTGGTTGCTCTTAACTTTGTCGATCTGTACAGCCTTTGTTGTTAAGGTAGAAAAACATACATACTCTAATTCAAAACTATAACTGAAACTCCATGAGTACTATAACGCCTCCTACGAACTCTTTATATATTTATAAGTTCTATAAGAAATGTTTAGGCGGAGAGACTGAACGTATTTTAAGATGTTTCTTTGTTTCAAAGTTAATACAGTTGAGCTTGTAGTTTTCTTCTTAATTCTCTCTCTCTCTTATCAAATATTCGATGTTGTATAGTGTAGATTCTTACTAATTATATAAACTTCGTATAATTACTTTTCCACGAGCTCGCAGATAGTAAATAACTAGTTATATTAATGGAAGATCTTTACGTCTCTTTTTAAGGAAATATTGGCTTATTCAATGAAATAAAGAAACCCAGAATAACAATACTTTATGTAGAAATGTTAACCCTTCGCACGGTCTAAACGGCCGTGTGGAACATAATTGTTGAAGTAGGTTCAAGGTCACAACACTAATTTATTTCTCCTACTCAATACCTTCAAGTGGACTCGTCCATTATAAATACTGATAATTTTTGTCGCTCTAGCTCTAATCATTTCTCCTCATAAGTGTGTTTATTTTACAACTAGTCATTTGAACCGTGCGCGGCCCCTCGAGAAACAGCAACACAGTCGATTGCTCGATTTTAATGAATTAATTTTCGATGAAGATATTGTGCCTAACATTAAACTGAACTCTCTTCAGATGATGATGATGATGATGATATCGTATAAAAAATAATTACAATTCTCAATCAAAAGAATCGGGTGATTAGAACTATATTGAAACCATACCTCAACATGTGGATCGATTTACAAAATGTGTCATGGTCAATTTCAAAAGAATCGTATTTCCAGTAACTGAATTGAACTGAATTGAATTTCTTTTATAGCTTTTAGACATCTAAGGCTTAGGCCACCAATAACTCTGAACGTTTAATTGTATGTGATAAATATTACTTTCTTCTGGTAACAGGCGAAGGAACTCCGTTTCCTTGGGGTGCGGGTTTAAAGTACTGATAGACGGAAATAAAATGCAATAGAATAAGAAAGGGGATTTTGAAGGGAGTGGAATCGGGTTAGCTACAAGTGGGAACATACACACGAATAGAAGGAACTAATGAATGTCAGTAACATTTTTATTAAACAAATTTTTCATCATACCGAAGTATTTGATTATACTCTGATAAATATATATATTTTTCTTTCTCTAAAGCCGTCAGTTTATTAGCTAACTTACAGTAAACGTACAATATGTACAGAAAGCAACCTTCCTTTATTTTCTCTATGTAGCAACATTCTTATATAAAATTTTATTTCCTTTTTATTTGAAGATAATTCTTTATAATATGAAGTAATAATGCCCAGTACTTATAGTTATGATGGCTACGCATGTTTTAAAATGAAATATTTTGTTGTTTATTTTTAATTAGGTAAAAAATATATTTTCTATAAATATTCTTATTTCTTTTTCCTTTAGCAGTAGAATAAATGTTTTTTTTATACTTTTGAAGGAACGAAGCACTGGAGATATGTTGCACAGCACTAAAATGGTTTTTCTTCTGTGATTATATTTGTACAAATCTTTCTTTCGCCATCACATGGGTATGTCTTGTTTCTATTGGAATACTCACTGCTGTAATAAGTGATATGTTATCTCACTTTCTTGTACGGTACCATTCGAGTCACTGAGAAAGAAACTGTTTATTTGTAGATCCAAATAATGCAACTGAAAGGTGATTATTTGTAGAGCATCATCATATATTCAGTTCAAACTACAAAGACGATCAGAGAAATGAGAATGAGACATTCGTTCTTGTACAGAAAAATACTCCTAAGCTCCTGAAATCTTTCTTTTTTTTTTTTTTGGACATGTCTGGCTTTTGTAATAATAAGGAACCCTTCAATTGAAACACTCTTCTCGGTGTCAATAGATATGCATTACTATGTTGTACCTTGGCAATCGTAGAGAAAACAGTGTGTGATGAATCCACTCTATTCTTTTCGCAGTAAGTTTAGCTCAGAGTGAACGACCAGATAAACATATTGGTTTCTTAATGCGAGAGTTGAATTAATATTGAAACGTGAATTAGGAAGTAGTAAAAGTTCGAAAACTAAGTTCATGTCAGATAAGGAATATTGCGAAAAACACCACGATATAACATTAATCCGAACAAAATAATGAAAATATTGTTCTTCGGTTTCATCAATTCTATACTCAGTTAGAAATAATGTATTGTAATTCATAAATACCTTAAATTTAATTTCAAAATTCAATGATTCTAATGTAATAGAGCTCTCTGCAAATAAAAGGTTCTCTTGCATAATATGCCAGTGTTCTGTTAATGAAAGTTTATAGAGATTTTTCTGTACATTTCAAACCACTAGAATTCTTTGAAAGAGGAAGTTTTTATAGAATAGTATACAGTTAATAAAAGTTCATAAATTCATTTGAATCTGTATCTACAATGGAATGAAGTTCGGTATATTCTAAAAATCGATGAATACTTTTTGTTTTCTTAAAGCAAGTTATGTTAGCTATGTTCTCCTTTAGAGAATGCACTTGTTCCTAATTTTATTAGTAACATTAAAATCAACACACGCTTCGTTTCAAGTATTTTACTTAAAAAAATAAAAAAAATAAAGTTTGGATTCTACGGTACTACGAAATAAGAAATATCACACCATAAATAAAAATTACAGCAAATTAAAAAAAAATTAAATGCTAAATTATGCAGTGAGTATTGTTTGAAAGAAGACATACTTGTGATATTTAGATTGCATGAGCATTCATATTTCTTTCTTTTGTATTATAGTGCACTATTTTTCGTTGTTGTGGCGCCTTTTTATATTTATGATGGTAAATTTTATCGTTCTTTTATGTATGTTGATGTTATATATATTCTGTTAGGAATATTTTTATAGCTCTTTAGGTCACAGTTCTCGTAAACAATGGGACGATTAGAAGCACTGACTGCAGCATTTCTAGAAATCTTTATTTTTCTTTTTTATCTTTTCTCTATGTCTTTCTAATTCTCAGATATATATGACGGGTATGTCACTTTCGTTGTTTCCATTATGGGCATTGGTTTGCTCACAGCTTTTATTGGTGACGTTGCCTCTCACTTCGGTTGTACCGTGGGAGTTAAAGACGGAGTAACTGCTATTGCGTTTGTTGCTCTAGGCACAAGCGTTCCAGGTAACCCCCAAAATCTATAAACCATGTATCGTACTACTATTAGCTTCCCGAATGTTTCTTTCGCACTTTTGAACTTCTCCTGTCCGTTTCGTAAGCAACATTATTTGGAATGTATTATGAGAATAAGTGGCGTGGTTATTTCCTATCCTATTAGAGATAATCAAAATACGTCATAGAGAGCTGAAGACAATCGCAGTGAAATAATGAATAATTTTATTATTTTATGCACATGTCAGAAAGCCAAGAAGTTAATTGGTATATATCAAATTTGATAGCCCTTTCAGTTTCGTACTGAAATAAGAAGTTTTTCTTCTAAAAAAAAAAAAAAAAATATCGAATCACTTATTCTCAACTATCCAGATCTTGAGGAAGCTTTTTCCATATCCTTTTAGGTCAGTGATTACTGTAACTAAGTTATTTTAAGCCTAAATCAATGGAAGCGAATTAATTAAACAGGAAAATGCAGAAAAAAGGAAATTCAAAAGTACTTAGTTTACAGTCTAAACTATGCCTCTACTACTACGCTGATACGAAAACAAAATGACTAAGATGCCAATTTGGAGCATGATACATTATATTTCTGGAAGAACGGATAATGAAGAAATATAACAACACTAACTGCAAAATGCGCTTTATGAAATCCATCACACAAGATTTGCTATATATATGAGATGGTCGAATAAGGTAGAAGAAAATGGTACTTTCATTTCACAATTCAAAGACAGCTGTACAAAGCTTTGTACATATATATATAAAACACAGTCAACGATTATGCAGAGAATAGAAGACAACTAGAGAAATTAACAATTACCTCTTTTGTAATTCATATCACTCGTCGAATTGGAAATATTCTTAGCAATTACCATCGCAATTTATGATCGAATGAAAAAGGTAGGGAAAAGAAAGTGGAAATATGTTGAAGGAAAGTAACGAAGTTTAATAAGGATGATCCTTATTTAACACTGAAGTTGTCTTACTTTAACGTTACTACTTTTTTTTAAAACTTACTTTGATAAAGCACAGTAACTGAAAAGGTACAAAAAATATATGGGATGGAACGGAATCGACTGAATGTTAATATAATCGTAAAAAAAATGACACAAATTTCATGTGTCTAGACTCTAGAGCTTGCGATTTCATTCATATCTCAGCTGAATCAAAGAACTGGTCCAACAACGTTGCTGTAAGTATGGAACCGTTACAGTAAGACACGTAAAGCTTATATATTCATTTTAAGACGTATGATTGTGAGAAAATGTGATTTTCCAGCTTGATTATGTCGCTTGTGCATTTTCCTTTTTTTTTTGAAATTTGTTATGTATTGAATGAATCCTGTAACATTTTCTTTTCCAAACAAAAACATACTTAAAAAAA
>JAGDQP010050361.1:0-13247 GCA_022664845.1 Lepisma saccharinum | reverse complement strand
ATGGCAGAAATGTATCGCTAGCGATGGCCAATACTTCGAATAAAATATTTCTTAGCATTGTCATCCAATCACTGTCTTTTCTGTACATAAATTCCAGTTTCATATTTACGCACCTGGTAAGTTGATTTCTAGTAAGTACACTACTGCATATCAAAATATGTTGAATGTATACAGAATATGAAGACTGATATGTTGTTCCTTATTTTTTATGAATTTTTGAAAATTAAAAAAACTTTTATTTTATGCATATTTGAGGGCCAATATCTCTGGTGGGACAAAATATAAAAAAATATTTTTTTTCATACGTTATGCACTTTTATAAGCAGTACATACGGTAGAAATTTCAACTTTGATATTTGAGTTTTAACTGATACAAATTTGCAAATTGGAGATGAATAATACTCGTGCTCGTTTTGAAGACCCAATATCTCTTATGGGAAACCAGATAGAATTCTAATATTTCTACACGTTCTGTACGTTTTATAGGAGAAACTACCTTATGGTAGAAATTTCAACTATGATATTTGAGTTTGAGTGGAGTTACAGATTTGCAAATACTTGTGCGTGCTTTAGTAAACATATTACGAAAGCACGCACGAGCATTAATAATCTCCACTTTGTAAATCTGTAACTCCGACTTCAGATGGACTGAGCCAACGCGTCTCATATGAAACAATTGGTGTTCAAAGTTCCACTACGTTTGAGATTTTTTTTTAAATTGAGAACTTCCCTGCAAATCATCAAGTACGAAGTAGATTATTCGACTATTAGAAATTAGAATATTTCAAAATACCTGCAACCACAGCATATTATTTTAAATTCGAAATGTTCAGTCCAATATACTATTCATGCAGAAGCAGAAAAAAAAGAGAAGAAGAAATTTCGGTCTCATTCTCGGTACTGCAGCGTCAAATTTGTCTGTCCATATTTCAACATGTAACCGTACAGAAGCTTTTTAGATAAAGAAAATTAACATAAAAATTTTACATATTGGGAGACTGCGCACAGAAGGAAAGGACCTTATTGTTTACTCCTCTTACAATGCTCACGTACACTTTACAATTCTTACCTCCTGTTTTCTCATATACCAAAGGGTTCAAATAAACCATGTAGTGATTGCCACTTTAGAGATATGTCCCTAAAGTCTATATCTTGCTTTCATTATTGATATATTGTAACGATGATTTTGTGGTCATTCTTCAAACGATCTACATCAAACATATTTTTTTTTTTAAAAAAAGCGCCTAAAATACAATTACACCTAATTTATTAAACAAGAATGTAAAAATATATTGATTGGCACCCAACACCTGTTAATTATGAAAAACACATTCTTTATTACATTTGAATTTATTTATGACCTTCAGGCAAGTATGGCTCAGACAGAGAAATATTGTGACTTTCGGTAACCTGACGGTGGCTTTTCAGTTTAAGTATCACTTAACCTTTGAATACGTGGCTATTTCAACTTACAGGAATGAATGGCATGGGTCATTATGACTCGGCCCTATTCGAGCTTCCTTTTATGTGTTACATATATATGTTCCTTAAGTTGATTTAAAACCAGAGAAATTAAAGACACTTATAAACTTTACCTGGAATGGTCCTTTCACATATTTCTTTTCTATTTAGATGTGTGCTGTCGATCATGAAGGACCAGTTGCAAATTTAATTATATTTCGTACTGATGTCTGAGATGCTATTGGAGGATAAGCATCCCACACTATTCAAACCTTTGACATAGGGTTATACAGTATGGCTACTGCATGCATTGTTGTATATATATATATATATATATATATATAATACACAGCCATATTCAATCCACTACTGGATGAGGCCTCTCCCGGAGGGAGGAGGTGGTCTACTGCTCCCACGCTGACCAGACGTGTTGGGAGAGGAGAGCCGAAGCCCTCAACTGTGATCGCTACCTCTCTCTCTCTCTCTCTCTCTATATATATATATATATATATATATATTTGATAACGTGCTGACGTGTTCGTTTGCTTATTTGTACATCTTCAGAAACATATTCATCATAAGACCCAGAGAAATAAAAACATCATAAATCACTGCCGGTATCGTCACAAGATAAACGTTTAGCAGGATCATCTCCCTCAGTGTCGTAGTGAAGTAACAAATCTGATATTTCGTGTTCACCCATCGACGTAGACATAACAAAATGCACTCGAAACTTAGAAATAGAGAAGGACTAAAAATAAGCACAAAATAAAAGGCTTCTCGTAGTTTAGCACAGCATAACAGAAGCAGCAGGAAACAATCCAGCAGCAGAAAAGCCAATGTATCGAGCAGCAAGTAAGAATATTGAATGGCACTCAATATAAAACAGTTGGAACAGATAATCATAATGAAAAACAACGTTACGAAACTCCTACAATGTAGGCAACAGAGAATAATGAAAGTCACTAAAAATAATACACAAAAGAATCCCCAATAAATTACATAAAACCGGTGGTTCGTATTGAACTACGCTATGCATCCTTGTAATGCCGAGAAATAACATTGAATAATGGAAACACAAATACTCAAAGAAAAAAAAACATTACTAGCATAGGAACAACAAACTTATAAGCGCTCTCAGTGAGAACCATCGTACTTCAAGAACAATATTCAATTCAAAAACGTATGTAAAAACTCTCACGGGTTAATTTGACCCATTCAAGGGTTAAAATAGTTGTAAATGAAATTTTGGAATTCAGGATAGTAAGCAAATTTTAATAATTTCATAAGGAATAGTACAATATTACACTGCATGAAAACATATCCATTTTTCTAGCCTACTTGACTCGGATATGCACATGACGAGAAAATTGCTACCCAGAATTATAGGCTCCTTGCTATTCGTGGTAAAATGGGTTGAAATAGTTCGTTCAATATCATACTACTTTAACATGAATTTTAAAAGTGCCAGTCATTATCTTCATGCCAATCACTGTATGGTTTACCCTAGATTGTTTGCAAATTACTAGGGGAGGGACTGACAGAGAAAAAGAATTCCATTTTCCAGTACTGATTTCAAATTTCGCTAATCATGCTCATTTTCTTTGAAAAATAAACCACTGTTAGATTTTACCTTTCGTATATTGCCTCCCCACCCGGTGATTATAAATACCTCCAATTAACCAATTAACTGAATTACTTGATTACTTAAAAGAGCATTTTTACTATATTGAATATAAAATATCACAAAACTTTAATAATTTCCAATTATTTTTAAAATAATCAATGCTGATTTAAAAGTAGTCCCTATTTCTTTTTTTTATAATTAATTGACTCAGTAAACTCTAGTTAATATTTTTGCTTCAATTCTGTTGGTGTTTAATCGTATTTTTGAAAGAGAAAATTCCATTGAGACGTTGCTTGGTAGAAGTCATTCCGTCACATCAAAACCAAGAGGGATGCTTGAAGGAATCCGTTAAAGCAAAAGGACGCAGGAAATGAGCTGAGGTCTCTAAGCGAGCTTCACGATGCTCAGGTGGTTCAATGTCATTAAAGGCTGCAACAGCCGGGAATAAAGGAAAAATGAGCAAAAGTCACAGGAGTAAAGACGACGATCCCTCAGTTGAAACGCGAAATGAGAATCGAAAATGACCGTCTCGGGTAATTCTTGAAGATTGGAGTTCTTCACTGTTAATTAATTTGTTTGCACCACAGGTGCGAATAGCTCTTTTCCACATATGTATAGCGTTTATTAAGCAAAATTTAAAATTACATTTGTGCACAGAAAATTAATTTGACTTAGTAGGAAGTAGGAGCTTCTGCTTAGCCAACGATGCGAGGGGTTGCGAATTCGACGTCCGGAAGGTACTGCCAATTTCGGTGTTGACAAGTATTGTGGCTGGTGCCACATGGAGAGGCACCTGAAGTAGTGAACTCCGATTTCGAAAACAAAATAAAGCGATGGTAAAAATCTATGCGCTGACTGGACGACCCATACCTTGGAAGAATAGTACCTGGAATTGTAAGCTCGTTTCTGGGTTGTCAATTCAGGATTTCTTTTAAGAAAATGAGCAACTAAGACGTACGTACTATTTTGATTTATTGAAAAGTTTCAATCAATGCATATTCACCACTATGGAATCGCTAACATTTTCTACATAGTGGATTAGCAGAATCAAATTGATACTATATTATTCCATGAGTATCGCATATCAGCAACACAAACTACGCTCCAATTTGAAAGCTTTGGTTAACAAGATATTGACAAAATCCACTGAAGGTTTGCTCTCACTGGTCTTCTTAATTTTTGTAACGGTAACAATATTGACGAATATTACAATAATTTTGACCATTACATAAATGAAGGTATAAATAGATAACAGTTTAGTGGAAATCAATTTATTAATAGTAAATATAATAAAAAACACCCATGGGTAACAAACACTCTCTTATCGGTAATAAAGCGTAGAGACTTCTTACACAGACTTGTCATGAAATATCCACAGAATGAAATTCTAAGAGGTGAATACAACCTAATTGGAAACAAAGTAACTAAACAAAAAATAATGTTAGTGAAAAATACCATATGAGAAGATTAGTAAATACAGTGAATAATCCCAGTAAGTTTTGAAGAACTATTCGAGAAGTTGTAGCAAACGTACAATGAATTAATACATTCTTTCTTGAATAATGAAACTATCAAACAACTTAACTTTAAAAAAATATATCAAAAGAAATTACGGGACAGATATAAATGTTACTTGTACATTCACCAATTCTATAATTAGCAAGCAAAACAGCTGGAACATATTGTAAACATATAATGGATGTTATTCTAGTAGAATTATCAATGTAAATGCATAAAAGTAAGTTTTTATAACTATACTAGCAGTTGCCCGCGGCTTCGCTCGCGTAGATTTCAGGAATTGATAAGGTTCTTTTTGTTCTTATCCTTATTATTCTTAATCCTTACTTTTTACTGTATTTTTCTACTAAATTATGTTTATTTCGGGACTAAAGGTATGCAGATACAGTTATGTTGAAATGAGAGACAAAGATGTTCGAAATATTAATGTTTATATTTTTCATAGTAAGCGACTGAAGGACTTCTTTATAAACTATATTTGTCGTTGTACCCTGTTGTGCTAGAATTACCACACCGCTGGAAGAGCTTGCTCTAGTGCACGCGACGTAACACTGTCCATGTGTGAAGCAATCCTCCCTGAAGTCAATCCATACTATCTTGAGGGTCTGCCGTGGGACTTATTTATGGATATTGCGAAACAGACTGTTAGGGAAAACTGTAGCCTCTTAAAATTTAATGGATACTCGGATGGATAGGTTACCACTATAGCCTAGATCACATTCCTATGGAGAGCTTGTTCCCATAGTCTCGTACCGTTGCACAGCCTAGGCGGGTTGAGATTTCTCAACATTAAATGTATTCCCACTTTTAGGAGAAGTTTATGTCCGGGGAGGCCTGGAGGATGTAATGCATTTAGAAATTCCACGGGGTAGTGAATCACATCATCACTCTGAACTGCCGGGTCTACGAACCGGTACTTCATTTGGTCACTGTCGAAAGAATCTAGGAGAATTTAATTTATTACGGCTACCGTATTCTTTTTAGATGTTAAAATGACACGCTGACATAACTATTCCATGGATTTATCTTGAATATACTTCATATCGGCATAAATTTTGTATGTTAAGATCTGTTACGTCGGATATGACCTGACCTAGATAATGAGGTAAGCTTATCTTGACCTAAAAAATAGGAAACTCTCCTTCACAAATTTTGAAAAGGATATCAGAACATTTTCCTGCCGCCATGTCACCACTTAGGTGGACTTTCCCGATCTTCTTAAGGCATAATTTGTTAATAAGAGGCTATAAGTATTAATATTTAGCGCATGCCTTTACTTCATCAGCATGTGTTTCTCTTAGAACTATAGGCAAAGTCTGTGGCAACAACCTTTCTGCCCTTTCCAAGCCGGATTTCCAAAACTCCTTCCTTTCTTACGTCATAAAACCAATGTACTGTATGAATTTCAAGTTTCTAGCCTAATCCGTTTGGCCTAGGCGTTGATATATCAGTCAGTCAGGACTTATGTTTTTATATATAGACTAGCTATTTCCCGCGGCTTCGCTCGCGCAGATTTCAGGAATTGGTACAGGGTTTTCTTATTCTTGTACTTAGTATTCCTATATAGATTAAAACACCCTGCTTTCTCCCCTTCTAGGGCCAATATGAAATAGTGATGAACACGTGTCTAATTATTTTAAAAGGAAAGCGTAAATAGCAAATTTCTTGTTTGCAGACTTAAGGGGTTCCGAGATATGGGCATTGCATATTAAAATAATTGCAACCCCATATCACCTCTTTCGGAGCCGAATTTCCAAAAATCCTTCCTTAGTGGTACCTTACGTCACGAAAGCTATGTGCTGTATAGATTTTGTTTCAAGCTGAAACCGTTTGCCCTTGGCGTTGATATGTCCGACAGGACTTCTGTTTATATATATATATATAGATATAAGAGAAAAGTTATTTTTCATAAAGAAAAAAATATAAACAAAACCACACCAGAAGTCGATTCCGGGTACTTCGCATTGGCTTTCCGACATTCAATAAATACGCAAAATTGGCGACTGGAAAGAAGCAGCTATTTGGTTGGCACTGTTTATTTGTCATTATATACAAGTAGCTAAGTGTGAAGTCATGACAATTTCTTTCAATACTGAAATGAGACACTCCTGATTTTTCATATTGCGAGCGATAGACGTCATCTCCCTCTAGTAAATAAACGTCACGAGTGTTCGGGTATTGGACTTCAGGTTACTCATGTATCTGATCATCACTTATCTCTATATGTAAACTTCTTTCGTCATTAAAATCACATAATGTATTCTTCCGGCTAACAAGAGGAGAAATATAAGGATCATGGCGTAACTCTAGGTTCCACTATGCTGTTCTCCTGGTATAATTGAGAAAATCACCAAAAATTTCAGACAAGCTGACCCGCAAAGAATTTCAGACAAGCTGACCCGCAAAGAATTTTAAACCTGCTCATCTCCTCAATTCTGATGCACAGCCTGAAAGCATAACCACTAGATTACGGACGATAGGTGAATTATTACACATTTATCAGAAATATTTAAATTAGATAAATACGTTTATGTACCTATCTATTAGGTAAATACATTAAATACATGTTTCAAGTAATATTTTGTGTCTGATATACCATTATGTTCAATTCAGCAATATATAGATATATGTAAAGTATTTCTTCAGGAGCAAATCATGACAGCTTAGCAACATTTGGTTTGCGATGTACAGGACGACGAAATGCAAGCTGAAAGCCGCAAAGATTTGCCTCTTCAACACTGAAGACAGTACTAAAGCTATGATTTATTATAATCATTGACAATATTGTTACAGTTCTTTTAGAAATTAGTTTCTTGTAGAACAAATGTCTAATTAACGGATTCAAGTTGTATCACTCAAACCTGGTTGTGACATGTTGCAAAATTACATTAAAGAAAATCAAATTAACTACATCTCTGAAAGATTCTTTTTTCTTTATTCCAATGAAAATTGCATACGTTTATCTCTTTGTTTTATTCTCAAAGCCAACACCATCTGTTGCTAAATCAATTTTTCTTTCAAGCTGAAAAAACTTGTGTTTCTTCCTTAAATCAAAGAAAGGAATAAAAACTAAGGAAACTTCTTTTCTCTACTGTTTTACTCTTTCGCTCTACTCTTTTAGGACCTTTATTTTGAAGAGACGTCTTCTTGTATGAATGAATTCTTGGATTCAAAGGAATCCATACATAAACAAGCTAAGTAGTGGTTTTATTGTAGACAAAACCAAAGCGCCCCGTATAAATTAAAATTATCTTATAACGTATCCAAAAGAAAGAGTTAAAATCATAGGGACAAAAGGAGGTTATTAAGCGAATGCAGGGGCTTGCCAGTTTCAGAGTCATAATAATAATAATGTTGAAAAGATTTTATTTGGTAAACATACAGCTGGAATTGCCACTAGTGCACCACAAGAATACAATTATAAAATTACATAGAATTATGAGAGAAAAAATAAATAGTCATATTACAAATAATAATAGAAAAAAATACATGCAGCATGCATAAAATATAACAACATATAAACAAATCATGGTTCAATACAAATAAAAAAGATAGCTTGTAGCATGCATATAATACAATAGTATTGAAACAAATAATTCATTCAAAAAAACATGACATATATGGAATAAAAAATACATTAAAACAGGAGAAATATAGACAGATAATAATAAAAAAGAAACACAAACATGTAGTATCTGTTTAGTAATTCAATATTTAACATAATGGCACATAAACACCATAAAACTCAGGGAAATAAAAAGCCAAGAAGATCAAATAATAAAAGGCACCAGAAATAGAAATAGAACTAGTCATTCAATAGCTGTAAGAATTGCTGACGTATAATGTGAAATTTAGGTTGAAAGAGATCCAAAATTTCATAATACTTATTAGCGGTAAAGATAGATCGATAAATAGACGAGTTAGAAAAATTAGAGCAAGAAAAGGGAACAAACTTCCTAGTTAAACAAAAAGGAATTCGTAGAAAAATGAAATGCTCAAGATAGACGGTCCCATGCAGTAGACCATGAAAAAACTTTAGGTCATATAAATTCCGCCTGTCTGTCAATGAAGGCAGACAGATCTCTTTTCGAATACTTGTCAAACTACTACTACTACTACTACTACTACTACTACTACTACTACTACTACTAATAATAATAATAATAATAATAATAGTAATAATAATCATCATCATCATCATAATAAAAATAATATGTAAATGTTCTTTAACTTGCAGCTACTCAAAACATGTAAACCTTCGGTTAACTTGAACCACTAGTTAATACAGGATAAACGTACCAGTTATTGTAAACTTTGTTTTGACCACTGCCGTTTTGAAACTTGAAGCGCAGATCTATTGCTGCTTTACCTGTCTGGTCATGGCTAACAGTAAATTCTTTGATCCTTCCCAAAATTAATTTTACAGTGAAAATATAAAAATGTAGAACATGTAATTGGCACCCTCTAACCAATAGTTGCCCCCCCCCCCCCTCTTCAGCCCAGTTATTCACTCTCGTTTACTATATGTTTTCCAGATCTAATGGTTTGTACCTATTATTGGCACTGCTGAACTTACTAGTTGGGACAGTAGTTCTCGGGACAGTAATATTCTCAACTAGGAGCAAGTGATTAAAGAAAAATAAAATATCTAACCTGATTTTTCTAAGCTACATAGCTCCTTGGTCAGTGAAGTGAGTAAAATTTCAAAATATTTATACATAAAAAATAATCTAACCTGACTTTTCTAACCTAACCTAACTAATGTAAAATGCAAAAGAAATCCAAATTCGGAGCAATTCTTTATAAGTACAAAGAAAAAAGTGAGTTATATTTAAAAAAAAATGTAAAGAAAAGTGTGTTGTTAAAAAATATTGGCACCAGCGGGAATTGAACTTTGGAACTCGTATTAATCCTAACTAGGGTTGCCATCTGTACCGTATTTTGGGTAAAAATTACGCGTCCCCGTATTATGAGTAGTAAATTCATATACATATTTTCAACATTTCAATAATTTTAACAAATCATGATGACTCTTTACCACCTATTTACTATGGAGACTGGCGAGCAGACTCTATACACATCCCCCAGGCCCCCACTTGATCGCGTATAATACTCGTTCTTTCTGTTTGGTCTAGTTAATAATAGACTTATCCCAACTGTGCTGAGAAAATTAAAATATCCATTTTCATTCCGCCGTTCGTGCTTTTGCAGTGAGAGCTGAAGGTTTAAAATTGTGCGGGTAGTCATTAGTAGTACAGGGGTTAACTAGTTATTAGTTACTTTAGGTTATTTCAGATTTGTCCCGTATTTTTTGCCGAGTGTTCCGCAATTTATTCATCAAAATGTGGCAGCCCTAATCCTAACTGGGGTGGAAATTGAAGCTCTTTGAGGTGAGAGGAAAGTTTGTATTTTTTTTGTAATTGAGTCGTTTCGTAAACGGCTCTCTCCAGCCTTCAAACTACCAGCACAGAGATTGGGAATAACTGTTAACAGCACTTTCGCGTATGCCCACCGCTAACCGGGTACTGCGCTCCCCCGTTGCTCACGCCGCCCAGCTCCCTTCAGACGCACCATGCCCCCCTTGCACATGAGGTTTCAATCCAGCCCAGGTTTATTATATGCATTCTAGCTTTCAGTAGCCCAATTCCTGTGCTCAACTGATGACGTACCTTTTTATTAATTAGCAGCGAAAAAGAAAGTCCTTTTCGAAATCCCTTTCATCCATAATGGTCTTATACCCTCTGCTAGGGTTATTAGGATTCTGTCCTTACATTCCCTGGTTTGTTGCTATATTCATTTTCATTTATATAATTACAGAACGCTAATATATACCCACAAAACAAGTTTTAAAAACATAAACAATGAAAAGATGAATAGCAAATATATATATTGTATCACCATAACACTTTTTTTGAACCTACTCTTTTTTATGAATATTGATAGAAGTTCAGGAGATTATGTACAAAGTTTAAAAAGTAATAATAAGCCAATCGTAGTATACACATTTTTCAAAGTAATAATTCGCGGGCCCTTATCTTAAGAGGGTATTCACTCTTCGTATTTTCAAAGTATTGAACATTATGAAGAATAACATTGGAATCTTGAAAAACTAATTTTAATTTACATCTATGAAAATTGATTCAGGTTTCTACTCATAAAAAGCGCAAGCAAAACACTCGACCAGCACCTGCATGAAAAGCCGACCTACTACTGCACCGAGAACGTTCTCTCTTTCGCCACCTGGTGCCAGTTTAGCCGAGATAGGCATGTACTAAAGCTAATATGCAATTGTTTCTGTATTCGATTTTAAAAACGAAAAAAGATATGGAATGCGATTTCGGTATCTGATACTTCTGTTTATTGACCTGCAATAGATTAAAAACGTAAATATTGCGCATGGCTTACTAACATAACTTCATTCCTAGTTCGACTGGACTAACAACAGGTGGCATGGAAGGAAAGGAACGAATGGGAATTCGCTGCATATAGCTCTATAAATATTTTATCTATGACGCGTACGTTAATTCTCTAGTTGAGGATTAAAATGTTTTGCGCAACCGGGCCTTAGTGTTGTCATGGTATTTTAATCACTCCGCACCAACGAGCGGGTATTTTGGATAGTATGTTATTTTAATGTAGCCTTCAGAGCTAAGTTTCTTAAGGAACTGGACATCACGGAGATGAGCCAGTTACTATCAACGCTCAAATCAAAGTTTCTAATCCTTTCTTAGGCTACCAAAATCGCTGATTGGTAACATGTGTGAATAGGGAAACCTGTTTTTCAATTTTAATTTTTAATTTTAATTGACCTTTAAGCATCTAAGACTCAGGCCGGGATAGAGGAGGGGAAAGCATTCGGGAAGGTGTCGGCCAGGGCCTATGTTGAATATGCCATCCCGGCATTTGTCTGGTGTGACTGAGGTAAAGCTCTGGAAAAACCTCAGTCAGGATGTTCAGTCACTGGGAGCAAAGTTGTAGATCGCGTCTTTAAATCAGTGTCTTCCATAGGTCTGTTTTGTGTCAATAAAACTTATTTGTAAATCAATAAAATTTTTAGAATTCCTCGGCATACTATTGGATTAACCATTTGTTTCTTTTAACAAAAAATGCTTGAAACAAGGAATATTTTATAAAAAAAAAAGATAGGATCAAATTGATTTGTGAACAAAAGGTATAAGTAAGCATACATTTCCTGATTTAAAGTTATGTTAGGTTAGGTTACTAATTGTCTAATTCCTGATCTACATTTGTTAATAAATTGTGACGTTTTGTGACTAAGCCGCGATAACAAATAATAACTTAATATTTAACAAATTTTACTGCTCAACAACATGGACACATATTCGCACCTGGGTAGAAAATCGCGATCAAACTTTAGAAAGTTACTTGTTACAATTGCAACTTATCGTTATAAACTGTTAACAAATGTAAATCTGGAATTGAAAGAGTGGTATCGGTAACGTAATATAACTTTAACTAACCTAAAATAACTTTAAATCAGGAACTGTATGCTTGTTTTTTGTCTTTTGTGCACAAATCAATTTGATCCCACTTTTTTTTGTTAAAATATCCCGTGTTAATGATTACCCCAGTACTGATAATAGTACAAAACCTATAAATTTTATATAAGACAAACTGGAGATACCCAAGAAATTTTCTAATTTGATCCATTTCATTGGAACTCACAGAATTTTATGGTATACAAAGTATGTCAGGAAGGTATCCAGTTGTATCAATATTTTCAATAAACAATATACTCGTACATTGTACCTAGGGTTACAGGGCCTTAAGGATGATCTAAAGGAACGATCTCCAACCGAAGATGGCAGCACTATTTCCGTATATGTCTAATGTATTCTTATCGTTCCACGAAATTTCCTTGCTGCTTCTACAAATTCAAGCCTAGAGAGTTTTAACTTTCAGGGAAGAAAGTTCGTAACCAATTCCAGAGCATGATCGATGCCTATTTTTTATTTTCGTTTTCCTTCATTGTTGAAATCGCTTCATCGTTGTTGTGAATATCGAAATGTATAACAATGAACCTCTTTCAACAATGAACAAAAAAAAAAGAAAATTAAAAGTCGGCATCGATCATGCTCTTGAGTTGGTTATGAACTTTCTTCCCTGAAAGTTTGAACTCCCTAGACTTGAATTTGTAGGAGCAGGAATGAAATTTTGTGGAACAGTGAAAATACAAACGACATATACGGAGGTAGTGCTGTCATCTTTTGTTGGAGATCGTTGCTTTAGATTGTCCTTAATACTTTTGAAATTAGGCATTTTAGAACCTCATACAGTTACCTGATCTTTAACTTTTCAAAACACTCTGCAAAGTCAATTGTTCGAATCCCCTTCTGCTACCTCGTCACACAGTGGGTTAGAATGTCGAAAATGTGGCCAGAAATAAAGAAAACAGGTTTCTAGTTAGGAATTTTGAACTAGTAGGTTGGCTATAGTAATGTTGTAACTATTAAATCACGCTCATAAAAACGGTCGAGCATTTCTTACAACTCATGTGCGAGCGAATTATCAGGTTAGTCGGGCGGAGCACGAGGTTTGTCGTTGCGGTGAAATATCTTTGCCCTGTGCAGGTAAATTAAAAAAAAAAAAGAAGTGAAATGGAAGTTGCTTCAGAAGGTGT
>JAGDQP010050359.1:0-11829 GCA_022664845.1 Lepisma saccharinum | reverse complement strand
ACAGTATATCGAAATGATTTTAAGTTGAAATGGGTAAACATAATTATCTTCAGCTTCTTGTACCACATATTGAAAGATCATACATGTATAATCTTAAATAGGGTAATAGATATTTTTTCTAGGATACACAAGGCAATAAATATTTAAAAATAATAATAAACAATACGAATACAAGTACGACAAATGAATTAAAATGTAAACAATGTGTATGGTGAAAGCAATTTTAAGACTTTTTTTAAATCCTAGATCACAGACCAGTATACTAGAAACACATTACTAGACTTAATTAAAATAACAAGGTTACGGAAATCCCAAAGGAATATATGCTTATTTGAATAAAACTCGAAAGATTTTAGACAATAAAAAGGACAGGAATTGTAATGTGTGGTAATTTGAATTTAAATCGTAGATAAGTAAATAATTTTCATAACAACCAATGAATGTTTTATGTACGTCACAACAATTTTTATGCTCATGACATACCCAATATGGTATTAGGAATCAAGGTTTCATATTTAAGTAAATATATAATGCATAGGTGTTAGGAAATAATAATGGTAAATAGTAAAATAGGGAAATAGGAAACTGAACAATATTATTATAAGTAATTATTAGAAGTGAAAGGGCAAGAGACTAAACCAATTGGCAAGTTGGAAGTCAAAAGTCAACTATAAACGTGAAACAACGTAAACCGCAGTTATGCGAAATAGACAATTATAGTGAAGTTAGAATATAGATAGTCGAAAATAACTAACAGAACAGCTGAAAATGACAGTGAGTGAAGTGTTGATATAGAATAATAATTTTAAACGCTAAAATTTGGACAGTCGTAATATTTCATAGACAATGTTCAAGTGATTGAAGAAACAGCTTTACGCTCTATCATAGACAAATAGATAAATATTTCAGTTGAAGAAGAAGTTACACGAAGAGTTTGGTTAACGAACAGTGTTTATATTTTATCTTATCGTCAAGTGATTCTTTTTTTTATCGAACATAGACAAACTTCTATAAGCATTATCTATGAATAGCCTTGGAGTGAATATTTGCTAAGCTACGATAAACAGTGTTTCTAAATAGTTTATTCGATCAAAATAAGTTGATTGGTCAACATATCTGAACTAAATATCATAATGTTTTAGTTTTTTTTAGAATTTAGTGGCTTCATCACCTAAATATCATGGGGCTAGTTTCATACGAAAATAGTTAAATATAGTTTTACCAAGTGTTTTGACATGACGGAAACTTTGAAATAATGTATTGCGTTATAAACAAGACTTTACGAAAATAATTAAAAATATATAAATGGTTAACGTTCGACCATAGATGAACTATATATATCTTCGACTGTTAAAAGAATTTTCTTTTGCAAGAAGATTAATAGTACTTTATATTGTCAAGAATTGATTTACTTGTCAGCTATTACTTCAAGTCATTGCCAAGTCAGACATTTATTTTAATATCAAACAAGTCCATAAAATGAGTAAATAACAGTGACTTACAGACAAATAGTTGAATTCTAGACAATTTTAGTGCAACAAGTTTTAACGAACAATTTCATTGACGTAATTTTTTGGTCAACAAGTGATGTTTTGACAATTTATTTTCAAAGACTACTGGATTATTTTCATAGACTACTGGAATGTTGATTATTATAGAAACTAGATAAATTACGTAATCTATTTCCATTACAACTAGTTCAACGAACTATTAGTGTTTTATAGTAAAAAGTGCAGTGAATATTTACAATTATTGTGTTATAAGTGATTAATTCTCAAAATAAGTTTGTTCTAGAGTCAGAAAGACAGAGGAAGGGAAGGAAATTCATCCGAGTTTCGTGCCATTCCACACAAGGTCATATCGCTGGATGATTTAGCAACAGCAATGACCGTCTCTATAACGTACAGCAGATGCAGATACGATCGAACGAAGTTTACTGATGTATCTCACATTGGCGGAAGTGCTGGTGCAGCATAGTTTTTTTCTGTTTGTTTGTTTTCATCGGCGTACACGAGTGACGAGTTTAGCAACTCAATGACTAAGACTATCAGGAAGAGATATTTGACACCTACATACGACACAAAGAATGTCACGAGTTTATATTTACTAACAATACACATATTTTTTATTTTTTAAATAAAGAAATTTAAGCAAGTTAAGAATTTCCAATTTACATTAATTATTGAATTATTTTATATTTTACACATTCAATTTACTGTTGCGGATATTTTTTTTATTTTACTTTCATTTTTTTTAAATGTGTTAATATATACCGGGTGACTCAAACAATTCACATAGGAAACTTAATGTCACTCCCACTTTCATGTTATGACATTCATTGTTCGTTCCATAAGTTTGAAAAACAGTAGGGAGTGATATGAACACAAGATGTTCATTTTCGAGACATCTTTATTTCATTCTTTCAAGCTTATTTTATTTGTGTCAATAAAAAGCTCATTCATATCGGATGTTGGTAACGGGAAACAGAAAGACAATGACTATGGAGTTTTAAGGAAGTAAAGAAGATGTCACAGAAATATTTGTGGAATTAGTTGTAGCTGCAAGAAAGATTGACGAACCCGAGTTTCTTAACAGACACGGAGGTTGTTATTCGGAATAAGAACGACAGGAAACCAAACCCGGCCACGCGTCGACCGCTTGCCACAAAGTCATGCTGACTCAGAAGATGTGGAAAGCACCCGACCCGTGCCACCGGCGCGGCGAGGTGAATGTTTCTGGAAAATTACCGAAACGAATGGAAGTTGAGGTGGAGAGAACCAGGTTGTGTTTCTGGACTTGTTATCTGAATCTCGAGACATGAACATGTAATTAATTCGTTCATAGTTGTTAGCACCTTTTGTGCTCATAGGAGACTTTGCGCGATTCCCCGAAATCAGTGATGGAGAAGTGCCTGTAAGTTATTTTGCCTATTTATTTGTGAACATTCTCTCGTGTTCGCCCTTCAACGCTCAATTAAATATCTGATTTGTTTTGTTCAGTAAATTTTATTAGTTAGCTTAGACAGATAGAATTGCGGAATAACCGAATATAAATTTCTGGGACATCGACGTTTATTTGGCATTGGAAATTATGTATTTCATTTATCAGTCCCTTATCAGCAAACTTTAGCATGTAAGTTTAAAGGATATACCTGACATGGGTATTCAGCGTAGACCCATAGTCGTACAGGTACCAAGTTACGCCCAATCTGTAATCTTTTTATAGACGATTTACAGCTCTGCTGACGACTATGGAGGTGACAAGTTCGATGTATTTCGAAGTTAAAATTAAAGCAATCGAACTAAATATCAGTACAAATGACAATGAAAAACGTAATGTTATTTTAAAACATTGTTGTGTTTTAAGAAAAAACGAGAAAAGAGAGCCGAAACCCGGCCGCCTACGTAGTAACTCGACAAGACAGTAGCTAGAATAAAGAGCCACCGACGTCTATACGTTTGAGAACTGGTAGCAATCACAGACAGATTGCAGTGAGGAAGTGAAGATGAGGAATAATATTTCGCGGGGAACGTTCTGAATCCTTGGATTCGAACCTCGGGGTACTTGTCCGTTTGCAAATTTTGTCCTGACCTGTTAGCAGTTCTGATCGCTGGAAACAAAATAACACTGCATTTTAGCCTAAACAAGATTTTAAAAAATAGCAGCTAAGTTAGTTGCTGATATTTTTCATCCGTTGTAGCCGTGATAGCAATTTAGCGTAGCTGCTACTCTCTTTTTGTTCATCTCTATTTCACAGCTATTTTTCAAGGTTTCGCTGATGGATTTTACTTCCTTTATTTATTATATAAATGTGCGATCCGTCTCCACTCTTCAGATTTGAAGTCGGTCATCAACTAGATGTTCACATTTTTATCGTTTATTGTTTTCTTCCAACTGCCGATTCAATTATAGTGTGGGTTAATAGAACTAGTGTCATTTTAATTATTTGCCAGGCAAAATAATCGTGATACAATCGATATTGTTATTATTGTAAACGTGTAAACTTAACGTAGTGACGTTGCGTGCCACATAATTTTGCAATAAATCGAAACTTTTGGACTTGTAAGTTTGAAAAAAAAAATGTTTATTTTGTTTTCATGTTATGACCGTTTAATTGTACAATATGTGTCAATGTTGGAGGGTGCTGGTCACAAATAGGATTGTGATCGCCGACGAGAATATCAAAGTTTATTGGTAATAAAACCTAAGAACAGAGTTTTCTAAGAGTGTTAGAAGAGTTCATAGAATGCAGGGACACTGTAAAGTAAGTTGGAAGAAAAGTATATTTAATTGTAGGTTAGTAGCTTAACTGGTACAGCCTTAAACTTCATCCATGCTGACAATTCACAATACTCTTTTTCATAAACCTGTGAAAGGAAAAATAAAAAAACATTGCACATGCACAATTGAATTTTATTTTAAAAAATAGTAGTGTGTAATACATATACCCCAAAAGAAAAGAAAATTGAATATTTTAAACAAGAATTGGGTTCACTTTCCATACTTTGCGAACATTAAATATTCCTGCATTTAGCTACATAATGCTGTAGGGGAGCTACGGATAATCGGTGTTTATAATACATCAGAGATTTTTATATACTTTAGGCTTGCATACATGTAAAGTTAACAAACAGTGCTGACATAATGTATAACCAGGATACTTTTTTTATTTATTTTTTATGTATTATAATACCTTGCATTTGTCGACCCATTACATTAGTATCTTGTTTAGTTAAATATTCTCCTTTTTGTAGTACTTTTTTGTTGTTTAACTTTCGATTGGGTCTTTTGGACCAATAAGAGAAGGAGGGGGTGTGGACCTTCACTTTTCGAGAATTTTAATGGCTGCTATCAACCGAGGTGTTTCAGTAACTTTGACCTAGCCTTTTCTCTGTTTCTCGACAATCAGGAATGCAATTACGTTGTTCAATGAAGACCAAGGGATCAACTCCATGCTTCCTTCTTTTTTAAATAGTCCATGGCATGATATCAGGAAAAGTTTTGATAATTTACTTACTTCTTTGTTTTACTTACTTAGAATTAAGCATCAGATAAAATTATTACTCGTTCATTCCTGGTGTTATCTTTCAGGGTCTGTTACCACGAGAGAAGCCATATGTACTAGATATGGGACCGGTGAAGGAATGGTTTAAGAAAATCCAAGGAAGACGAATGACTGTTGTAAAGATAATCGACAAAGAAGGGAAGATAGGTAGCTGTGGGTTTGTCGACTTCTCTATTACTCTGTTAGATCCAGAGATTTAAATAATACTAAAATTTCATGTGAGGATTATTATTATTGTCAGTCTTTCAAAAGACAGAAATAAATATGGCGAATGTATCTTAGATTATCTCGTACGACGCTGAAGAAAATTAATAGATAAATCATGAAGGCAAGATGTATTAGTAATGCTTTGAACACATAAATAAATATTATTCTGGAACATGTAATTTGTTAGTGCGAATTTCCAATGTTCATTAAATATATCAACAAAGTTCGTATTTTCGTCTTAAATTTATAAGTAAAATAAGGCCACACGCACTCCATGTTGAGCCCACGGTACGCAATTGCATCTAAAATTCTGTTCACATTCCAAGTCATATTTCCACCCTTAGTACAGATAGAACTACAGGTACCGACTAATTCCCCTGTTTCTTATTTTCTGCTTCTCCTTTTATTGTTTAGCTTTGTTGCGCTTGCTTTCTATATCTTATCAGTCTTCGTTTTCTACAGGTATGCGTGTGTGTGAAGGGGGGGGAGAGAGAGAGAGAGAGAAAGAGAGAGAAAGTATGCTCGTCTATTCTTGAATATTTGCGTGTTGTTTGTCCATTCTTTGCGGTGGGTGCGCGTGCACGACTATCTAATCTGTTCTTTGTATCTGTTTGTATATTGCTGTAGCTTGTCTAGTTATCTTCGTCCTTTCTTCGCCGTTTTCCCTTCGCTTTCCACCTCTTCTAGTCTTCTTTCCGAAACCCGAAGCTTGTTCTTTTTCCTCTGCTATCTTCCCTGTACTTGCTTGCTTCGTACTTCGCACCCTCTTCATCTGGAGAAAATGAGCCCTTCTGCCCTTCTCTGGCATGTATCTATTTTCCGTTCCCATATTATGTACCATTTTCGGACCATTATAGGTGAATATATAATTATTAGATATAGGGAAATTAAGGAAAGGACAACATACTGTAGTGTGAAATTAAGTTTATTTTATATGCTATCTAGGAATATTTTTTCTAAGGCTATAAAGTACTTTATGCTCAGAAAGATGCATTCTTCCATTAGTTTTCGACTTATTAGTCCTCACCGATATTGATATACTTGTATTGCTTTATCCAAGGTACCGGTACAAGAACTTCTGTTCGTAAAATTGAGCGTCCTGAAAAGAATTGCTGAACGGTAGCTTCAATTTCAGCATTTGCAAGTAAAAAGCTGTCCTCAAAATACCTTCTTCTTAGTGTTTCCCTTAAGTCAAGTGTTCTGATGTTCTGATCTGCAGTGGATGATAATGGCAGCCTGTGTTTCCCATTTTTCATCATCCCATTCCATCATCCCAAAGATTAACGTTGGAGATCACCCCCGCTATTTTGGTATGACCTTTCCATTGATTTACATGGGAATTGTTTTACTCGTCTTATGTCCCTCAGAAGTAGAATATTCAAGTTCCGCTTTCACGAGCCTCGGTGGTTATTTTGACTCTTGTAGAGTTTTGGTTTTTGAAGTTTCTTCAAATGTATGAATATAAAATATATTATTAATAGTTTACCATATAAATCACAATATGTCAACGGGAAATTATGCTGTTCGTGTCAAAAATATTGCATTTCTATAAAACAACACACGTCAAAGAAAACATGACGAAACACTAGACGAAAAAAAAGTTAAAAATTACCCCCTCAGAGACATATTACTAGTAAACCAATTCCTATATAAATCAATGGATATCATACCGAGATGGCAGGGGTGATTTAAACCGTTAAGATCTCAGGACGTCTTCATGAAATACATGCTTTCGATACACCATTCTGTAATTGTTCCGAAAAACAATCAACAGCTGACAAATCATATAATTTTACAGTGCAAGGAAAACTTACTGAGTCGTACAGCACAATTAAAATCACTATACAGACTTAAAATTCCCACCCCAACCTCAGTCAAATCTCTAATTTTCGCACCTAATATAAAAATTGGCTATCTACTATTCATTCTATTCCTTACGTAAAAATAAAATACAATATTGTAGATAAAAAGAGCGAAAGTGAGAGAAAGAGATTTTCTTTTACAACAATTGAACATAATAAGTTTCTATCAAACTTTATATCATTTCCTTTCTTTAATTTCTGGTACATTATGGTACAGTAACTTACAATAATAAATGGAGTTATAAGAAATATTAGTTTTTTCCTACAGGGGACTTGTTTCACTGTACGCCTAATAGTTAACCAACCAACATGACAGTACAAATAAACGCCAAAAACATGACATGCCTGGATATTCCTCCATTTGGAGGAAGAAAGAATGAGTCGCTGATGATCATTTAATGAAACACGAGATAGTTTGACAGAAATCCCATTCTTGTCCTGTTCAAACACACACACAAAGAGGGAGAGAGAGAGAGAGAGAGAGAGAGAGAGGGAATGGAAGAAGAAGCGGAGCGAAAAAAGAGAGGAGAAAACAAGGAAAGAGAAAAAGAAAAATGGCACAAGATATGGATATAACTGAAATTTTAACGCTTATGAATACACAGTCTGCGTCGCTCTCCCCTTCCTCTCTCTCTCCCTTTCTTGTGTTTTTTACCCTTTACGGGATAAATCTCTTTCAGGAGCAATCGCGATCATCATTTACTACGCTTAATTCCCTGAAGAAAATAATTGCAAATTCGGGCATGGAATCGAACCAACGACCTTCAGAATGAGACTCTGACAGAATGACCACTTAGCTACACAGACTAAAACAAAGGACTTGCTAAATCAGCCATTAAACTCGTTACATCAGCGGTTTATTTATATACATCCTAGCTTTCTGTACCTACTCTCCACGTTCCCATGGTCACTAATTTAAGATAATATACGAATAATGCAAGAAAGCAATTATTAGTAATAAATTTGAACTTATAAAAATATATATTTTAAGAAAAAAGAAATGAAAGACTTGCTCCTGCCGGGACTCGTACACGGGTTCTTTCATTGAAGACATCAACCTCTTAATCATCAGGTCACCGAGGGAACCTTGTAAACTGTGGTTTGTCCGTTGTATTTACTGCGCGAACACGCGACATTGGAACAAGATGACGTCGGAGCCGGTCAATTAGTTCGTACGAAAATCAGCGTGTTATACACAGGAGAATCCCTTCAAGAACAAGTTCCGGTCGCGAGATTTTGTTGACTAGTCTAGTTTTCGAGACTCTTCGATTTGATTGGCCAATGAATGCGCATGAGACGGTGCTTCAAATGGGAATCTCTGTAGCACCAAACTACCGCCGTAAGCAAGTTGGAATATGCCAACCACTTTCACGAATATTCACCGCTAACCACGGGCTGCTCCACCACCCCGCACGGTTAACGCCACCCATCTCCCTTTAGATGCTCCGTCAGCCTTCCCACACCGAGCATGGTGCATTTTGCCTAGTTTATTTATATACATCATAGCTTTTAGTACCTAACCTACACGTTTCCATGGACACTAATTTAAGATAATCTACAAAAATGCAAGAAAGCAATTATTATTAATACATTTGAACACATAAAAATATGTTTTGTAATAAAAAAGAAGTCCATCATCATCCATCCTTGCGCCCCGCCGGGAATCGAACCAGGATCTTTTATTTCGTAAGTCAAAATGTCACGCATGCGCCAAGCTGGGAGCTGGTAATCGCTGGTCTCGCCGTTGTATTTACAGTCATTACATGACATTTAGCAAACACTGGGATTTAAATTCAGAGAATCGGACTTTTAGAACCTCAAAGACAGAAGTGGTAAAAGAATCTAGCGTCCCGGTCGCGATTTTTTCCCTAATCAATCTTACCTATTTAAGATGCTCCAAATTGAAATTACCGTAAACAAGCTGGAGTATAATTTTAACAGCACATGCGCGTAAACAGCAAGTTTGCGTATGCCAGTGCTAACCAGGGGCAGCGCCATTCCGCGTCTAACAAAGCCCAGCTCCCTTCGGACGCCCCCTTCCCTTTGTACAGTTCATTGTCGGGCGGTGTGCATGCTAAACTTCACGTTCCAATGGTCACTTTTTTAGTAATTTTAGATAATGTACTACAAATGAAATAAAACAGTTATTAATAAGAAATATGACTTCGAACAATATTTTTAAGAAAAAAAAAAAGAACAAGATAATTTTAACTTTTGTCACTAAGTTTAGATAACATACGAGAAATGGAATACAAAGTCAAGAAATCAATTATTAATAATAGATTTGAACGTATAAAACTACATATTTTTTAGAAAAAAGAAGAAAATCGTATTCCCGACCAGGAATCGAACCCGAATATTTAATTTGGTAAGCCAGCGTCCTACCATCACGTCTGCTACCAGTTGTGGTCTCGGTGCTGTATTTATAGACGTCTATCTTTTAATGCCTTCTACTTCTAGCAATGACAAGATTAATTTGGAAAAATAAATTCAGCGTCCCGGTCGGGGCAGTAATACACACTGTCGAAAGAAAGAAAAGAAAGTATAAAGATACATGACCGTATTTAACCTTGCCTAATCTCCACTAACCCATGTTCACTAATTTAAGATAATCTACGAAAAATGCAAGAAAACAAATATGATTAATAAATATTAACATATAGAAATATATTTTAAAAGACAAAAAGAAAAAAAGATCTTGCTCTTGCCGGTGTAACAGGCTAACTTTACCCCGGTTCAATCATACCCTAGGGCAAAGATACTATATGGTATATTTACTCCCGCTAAAATTTGCCCGGGCAAATAATACCCCAAGCTATAATTTTAAGAAGACCAAAGAATAACTAACCGCTAATACCTTTACACTTCACAGATTATCACGCTAACGTATCTCAAGGGGTAAAGACGCCATAACCATGGTAACTTTACCCCCGGTAAAATTTGCCTGGGCAAATAATGCCCACAACTATTATTCTAAAAAGATCAATGGATAAGTAATTGCAAATAATTCGACACTTCATAGATTATCATGCTAACATATCTCAAGGGGTAAAGATACCATAGCCATGGTATCTTTACCTCCGGTAAAATTTACCCGGGCAAATAACATTCCAAGCTATAATTTTTAAAAATATCAAAGAATAACTAACCGCTTATGGTATCTTTATCCCCTTGAGATATGTTAGCATTATAATATGTGAAGTTTATTAGTATTAACGGTTAGTTATTCTTTGATCTTTCTAAAATAATAGGTGTGGGTATTATTTGCGCGGGCAAATTTTACCGGTGGTAAAGATATGGTATCTTCACCCTAGGGTACAATTTGCTCGGGGTAAAGTTAGACCGTTACACCCGAATTCGAACTCGGATTTTTCTACTTAGCAAGGCAACCTCTTAACCATTAAGCAACGAAAATAACTTGCACACTCTGGTTTTGGCCGTTGTCTTTACAGTTCACGTGTTTCGTAAGAAGCCAGTAGTGACGCGGGCAAGATGGCGGCCTCCATTATATTCCGATACCGATTGAATCCTGTCTCGTGTTATACACAGCATAATTCCTTCAAGAACCAGGACTCATTTCGTAGATTTATGAAATCAATCTCTTATTCCTGGATTTATCCGAGATATATGTTGGTGCAACAGTAAGTTCTCAACACTGTGCATTAATTCGGGTTTATCTTGATTTACAGATCAAATGATTTTATGGAATGGTGGGCTTGATCCAAAGATGACTAAAGGCAGTAAATTAAATTCAAAATTCAAATGAATCGGTGAGTTGGAAGAAGGAAAAAAATAAAAAAATCTGTTTTGCGATAAATTAACAAAAAATTTTTACCCAGGCAACCATCTGACGTGATAATTGACGTCTTTTTTGGTCGAAAAATGACCTAGTTGACGTCAAGAAATAACCTGTTTCAACGTGCCAAATCACGTCCAAATGTTTGCAAACTACACATACTTTTAGACGTCATATTTTGACGTGTTTTGTACGTCAGCAAGGTACAAGATTTCGACGTGTAATGCACGTCAGCAAGGTACAAGATTTTGACGTGGTATTACAGGTACATAATTGGTCAAGACTTGACGTTGATAATTAATAACTTGTACACGTCTTAAAGACGTCGGTTTTAGGTCATCCTTTACCTCCCCGCCTCCACCCTCGCAGATTTCCAACATGAAAATCGGAAGTGACTTATCCAGATGATGTATGAAAATCGGAAGTGACTTATCCAGATGATGTATCTTTTAAGAGATCCAGATCGAATTCCTGATAAGATTCAACATCAAGTCAGTCACTTCGGCACAGATCTTATGTCGATCCCTTCAGGTCATTGTGAACGATATGCATCTATAATAGCTGAACACATACGCACACAAAAATTATCAATAAATTTCACAAGCAAATTTCACAAACTTACCCACCACCTTGCAACAAAAAATCATTAATCCATACAAAATTTATTTGTGTTCCAACGCTGAAAATCAATTGAAGACTAATTTTCTTTTTAGGATTCTTATAATTTTTCGTACAATTATAAATACTCCACTAAGGGACTGCAAATTTTCGATTTTGACTCAGCATCGTGAGGACAACTGGGAAGCTATCTGAACAAAAATGTAGCGAACTCTGGCCTAAAAACCTAGATTGTACGGCTATGGAAGCTGAGGCACTGACCACGTCTTATTTATCTATCT
>JAGDQP010050358.1:458-14265 GCA_022664845.1 Lepisma saccharinum | reverse complement strand
AAGAGAAAGAAGTCCATCTTCGAGAAAAACGATTGCGTTTGACACCTGCATCGATAATGTTATGATCTATGTGAATAACAGGAATGGAGGAAATGAGAGCTCACCTCTTACCACACAGAAAGCTGTAAATAAATCTTCCAGATCTTAGTTTAACTAAAGTAGAACAAGCATTCAGCGTCATCCATGAACCGCACCTGCAAATTTTGGGCCCAAAAGCTCTGGATGTTACCAATGCTGTCATAAGATGGACATCAAACTTCTGAAACTATCCATCAACAAATGGTATCCAGAAAATACTTTAAAAAAAATTGTTGCGAAACGGACTCATATTACAGACTGCCGAAGGTTGAATATAAAGGACGAGATAGATGCTTCAGAGAACCAAAGATGTATTTGTATTCCCCTATCATCGTAACTTTCATGTAAAAAAATGTTAATGAAACACGAGCATAAAAGTCTTCAGGTGTTAAATTGTTACTCCTATTTGTCAATGTTATAATATGTACATGTAGTTACATAGAGTTTGGCTGTTTACGTAGTGATAGAAAACAATGCACCTCAGTTCTTTTAAAATCCAGTCTTAATTAAATACGATAGAAAAACAAAATCGGTAATCATTCCACTTGCAATGTCAATTAAGCATGTGCAATATTTTTATAAGAATTTTCAGAATTTGATGCACAGCCTAATGCTTTATTTATCTCTCAGTTATTTGAATTAAATATTTCTTCTTCTGTTTAACGACAAACAACTACATAGCTTGTATTGTGTATTTTGTATTTAAGTAACCTCATGAATGTACGACTTCATCTATCAAAATAGTCTTTCCTCGTTTTATATTTGAATAGAATCTTAATCTCCACAGCTTAAAATTCAGTATTAAGATAGACCTCATAATAGACTTAGCATGCCTCCCCATTTCTGTCTGCGCTAAAACTAATGGGTTTTTGTACCGGAGCACGTGATTTTCAATTAATGCGCTAGGTAGCTCTGTCATAGACCTCATATTCTATTGTAAATAGACCTCATAATAGGTAGACTTACCACACTTCTCCATTGAGGTCTATGACAGAGCTACCTAGCGGATGAATTCAAAATCACGTGCTCCTGTACAAAAACCCATTAGTTTTAGCACAAACAGAAATGGGGAAGCGTGCTAAGTCTACCTATTATGAGGTCTATTTACAGTTACATAAACCTGACTTATTTAAGCTGCTGTAAGTGACTGAAATCTCAATATTCCTTTAGGAAAGTGATGGTATTTTTTTGTGGCTACTCTATTCTAATTCTGTTCTTGAAAAATGTGATGCATGTGAAAATCTTTTAAGTGGAAAAGCCATGATGGTCATATTATTCCTGCAACAAATGTTAAAAGTAGTGCGAACCGGTTGTTAGTTCGATTTAATAGCACAACTCACTCAAAGAGTCACCTACCGAGCGGCCGTAGCTCAGTGATAGCGAGTTGGCGTAGCATTAGGGAGATTGTGGGTTCAATCTTAGCGGCCGACCATCCTGTCTTTTTTTTCAGGATTTCTCCTGTCACACCAGGCAAATGCCGGGATGGTACCTTAAACTTAAGCCCTTCCCACATTCTTTCTTCTTCCCTATCCCGGCCTGAGCCTTAGATGCCGAAAGGCCATAAATAAAATTAAAATTTAGTTGCTAATCATAATTTGAATCGAAACTTTCCTATTTATTTACATAGCGAGAAAAGTGACTGCTGTTCGTAGCTTAGTTGGTCGGAGCAATAGGCGGATATTACCTAGATGAATGAGTTCTACTCCTACTCACGCCGTCTATTTAAAACATATTTTCCAAGTTTACCAAAATCGTGTATTGATATATTGAGCAGTTCCGAGTTCTGTAACCTGTAAGAGGGGTCTTTGCTAGCGCGCGGGGTGAAGAGGGAAGTGCACAAGCAATCAGCGAGAACTTGCACTTTCACTACTTACCTCACATTGGCTATTAAAAGTGTTCTTTCACCCATGATCACGTTAGGATTCCTCCCTCGCGGCTATAGAACTCACAACGACTTTGCTTTAACTTTTATGGGAAACTGGGTCTAACATGTAAACCTATCAATGCTTGAAAACGCTTTTTTGACCAAACTTGGTAGAGGAGCAGGGTACATCAGGAAACCACCAGAAAGCATGATTAGAAGGACTTTCGTCCATAAAAACAGAAGCAGTGGGCAAACGTTTGTTCCATAAGAATAAGCATTTATAATGTGATTTAAGTAGGAAAACACACGATTATTTATAAAGTGTTTGTAATAATGAAAAAATACACATTAATGGATATTGGGTGAATGCGCTATCTTTTACAGGGTACGTTCGTTATGGCCGCCATCTTGAAGTCGGCCATCTTGAATCTTGCTCCATTTTCTTAAAATAGGAAGGGGGTCATGTAACATATCAATCTGGACTAGAATTTTACCAGAAATACATTGCTGAAGTCAGTTTTGCCATAGATGTAGTTTTGAGAGAGATAATGAGATGTGGTATTAGTATGCGTAGTTGACTGAAAGATCCAGAAATACCCTGCTATTTTTGAAACAGTGCGAGAAATGAAAACCAAGTGCACAAGTAATGAGTACTGTGTAGGTGGTTCCCAATACTAATTACTCGTGTATTGGGTTTCTATTTCTTGCATTGTTTCAAAAATAACAGAGTTTTCGAGACTTTTCAATCAACTACGCATACTAATGCCACGTCTCATTATCTCTTTTAAAAATACATCTGTGGCAAAACTGACTTAACCAATGCATTTCTGGTTAAATTCTTGCCCAGATTGATATATTACATGAGCCCCTTCCTATTTTAAGAAAATGGAGCAAGATTCAAGATGGCCGACATCAAGATGGCGGCCATGACAAATGCACCCTGTAAAAGAAAGCACATTCACCCAATATCCATTAATGTGTATTCGTTTTCCATTATTACAAACATTTTATAAATAAACGTGTGTTTTCCTACTTAGATCACACTATAAATGCTTATTTTCATGAACCAAAGTTTTGGTCACTGCGTCTGCCTTTATGGACGAAAGTCCTTTTAATCATGCTTTCTGGTGGTTTCCTAGTGTTCCCTACTCCTCTACCAAGTTTGGTTAAAAAAAAGCGCTTTGAGGCATCGATAGGTTTACTTGTAAAAACATTTTCAAATAGGGCTAGGAGTTTAAGTATATATGTGAGATTAAAAAGATCCTCGAAATAAGTTGACAAAGACTAAGTTGAAATGTCTCAATATTTGCTATCTTATCAATGTTTTATCTTGACATCACAAAAACAGATAATGAAAACACGGAAAATCCTTTTATTTGCGCTATTCTAAATGATTATCAAAATTGAGACCTTATCTCACAAAACCAAATATCATACATTCGTTAGGTTAAATCCTCATATTCAACACAACGTATTATGACAATTATACATCCTTTGTCACTGATAATACTAATAACATAAACACAATGACATATTTATTTCGATTTTTTTTTATGCGTGAAGCACAGAGTTGTCCATGAAAAACCGAACCTAACTGAACTAATCCTGGGGATCTCGTGTGTTTTGTACATAGGAATGGGAAAAGCACGTTTCGTAACCATTAACCAGTTACACCACGTGGAAACCATTTCCAGCACCTCACGTAATGGAAAAGTACGTGTTTCTTACATTAAAACACACACACACGAGATGTGACAAAACGGGAAGTTGGTTCGATTTTTTGTGGGATCCATATAATATATGTAGAAACAAAACAATACTTAACGATAATAACTATACAAGCAGCTAACGTTCTTATAACTATATACCTGATATAACTTATAACTCTGTCTTATAACTTGTAACAGCTAACGTACTTCTTATAACAGTTAAACGTTCTTATTACTTACAATGTTGATGCAAAAAATGCATCATCAGAAAATTAAAAAACGATTACCAACAACTCTATTTTTGTTGTTATTAAATTCATTTTTATCGCATGTTAATCCATATACATTATTAAAGGAATATAATTGAATTGCTGATTGCAAAAAATACCCTAAGTCACATTACAAAAAGGTGGACTTAGGGTGTTTTTGCAATCAGTGTTTCAATATTAGGCAACTTACCTTTCTTCTTAGGCTGAGAAAATAACATTCACAGGAAAACAGAAGAGTGTATCACAGGAAAACAGAACAGATTACGAATACTTGAAAGAAAAACATGTAAATCCTTTACAGATACTAAGATACGTCGTATTAAGTTAGGAGCTTAGAAACAAACGTATGTAAGTTAAGAAGTTCATCTATGAAATATGACACGACATAGTGTAATATTACATACAATATCCATATTTTGTAAAGACATGAAGACCCAATGTTTACAACTATTAACACGGACAAGCTGAAAATTGTCCCTGGAAGTAATATTATTATTTATATTCTAAAGCCTTTTTTTAATTTTACTTGGTGCACTAGAGTCCCTTTGTATTAGAGCCTTCATTTTCACGAATTGTTACCACAGCAGAGACATGTATACACTTCAATTAATACATCATTAATATATTTTTGCTCTTCTGTTAGATTTAGTTTTGATATTAAATTTTTACAATATCCGTGTTCTGAGAAGTTCAAGTGCTACCAGATTCAGTACCTTCAAATCACGTGCTAAAATCAATGTCCATCTACCGTTTTACTGTAAATGTCCGTGTTCCATGTTCATTAATACGAAACGAATACTGTTCTGTTAAATTGCTCGTATCATTAAAGGATTCATTTACGCTTCTCTATCTTCAACAGAGGTCAGTTTACACCCATCAGACCTTTATAATTCATATTTATTCTGTAGCTGGTAACACGTATATTCCAATCAGCACATTTGCTTTGTTGTAACGTCGCGAAATTAGCGACTTTACATTGTAAGATATGGAAGCGCTACACAAACGCATAATTATACGCATGTATTTGACTTCTAGCTCAAGTTTAATGCTACATTGCATGTATAAAAGATATAAGTAAATATATTAACATTATTAAGTGTTCTTCTCAATTCATCTCTTACGTAGAGGGATACAAAACATTTTCTTCTTAATCTTCACGTTTTAACTCATTTCATCAGAAATCAGAATCAACAAATTCATCAGAACAATTCCTGTAAAGATATATTACCAGGTTAGTTCTTATGCTACGAAATTTGTGTAACTACTACAGCGAATAAAATGAATAGCTTACACAAGAGTTGGATGACAACCCTATCGATTTTCAAGCTTCGTCCTATATTGTGAAAAAATCTTAGATATATTACCCTCATATTTCATACCCAGAAATCGAAATAATCAGGTTAACTATAGTTTATCATAAATAAATGAAATACTCTACTTACATCTTTCTTTTAACCCTTACGTAAGGAAAGTTCTTAATTATATCACAAAGCGGGGGATACGACATGTTTGTGTTAATACGAGAGTGGACTCGAAATCGGAATTGTTCTCTGGTGGGCGGACCCGTTGTAGCACATACTTCCGCCGGTAGATGTCTCTTGCGGAAACCCTTCTGCATTAGTCAGCCGACTGGTGTGGTCAAGTGAAGTCGTGGTGCCACGTAGTTATATTTTTGTTAAGCGCCTCTCGCTTGTTCAGCGATTTTTGTGATGGAGAACAGTTGTAATGTTTAAAACGTCTTACAAGTAAGCCGCTCAGGAGAAATCACAAATTTAGGAGTGATTTTCCCGCTTCAAGGTACCAACTATCAGAGGTAAAATTGTAGAAAATGCACTTTTAACAACGGAAAAATCCGAAACGTTGCGCCGTTATAATATTGCTTTTAGTACTACGAAAAACTCGATGGGCCAGCCATCGAATGATGAATTGTCACTTGAAGACCAACCTAGCTCAGGTCGAACCTCGACTTCCCGAACTGACGAAAACATCGCCAGAATTCGTGTACTGATTATGAAAGACCGTCGCAGAACTACTGACGAGCTTGTTGATTTGTGTGGTGCTCCCTGGAGTTCCTGCCAATGGACTTTGAGCAACGATTTCAAATTAGAACAGTTGAAGCAAAATTCATACCTCACCTTCACAGAGAACCTTGATTGTGAAACAATTTTTAACCGAAAACAATATGATTCAGCTTCTCCACCCGCCATATTCACTCGATCTTCCTCCGAGTGTCTTTGTTTTATTCCCCCGAATGAGGAAAAAAATCCTCAAAAGAAAGTGTTTTGCAGCTGTGAAAGAGGTGAAGAAAAAATAGGACGAAGCCATTAAAATGTATCACTTGGAAAGAGTTTCACAACTGTTTCGAAAATTGGAAACACATTTAGACCGGTGCCTTGCATCAAATAGTACTTTGAAAGAGATTCAATTTGTGGCTCCCGAAAGTAAATACACAATTTTTTATTACAAAATCCCGGTTTCTTTTGGGTCCCCACTCGTATATAAGCGTGTATGAAATGTGCTGTGTACAACGTTTTGTTAATGTGTGTTTTTGTGGTCCAACTTAGGCCTACATTTTTTTAAAAAAATTTCGTATTCAAGTGTTTTTAATTGTAGCCATGCTGACTTTATTCATTGTAACACAGTATTGTGGAAGTACCTAAAGGTGCAACATATCAGTTACCAAGAACGGATTCATTGTATATTTTCAATGTATACCTTGGTGGTTTACTATACTATACTACAATAGAGGATTTACACATGATGTCCCTCTATTGAAGATATTATTTAATCCAACAACATCTAAGTAAGCACTAAACAGTGTCTGTTCCCAACATTCATTCGAAGTACTTCATCCTCCTAAGTTGAACAGACACTAGATCAAATATCAACAGATCACAACTATGCCAGGTATCGTTCCTCTTCCATCATGAATATCAACATTTCCAACTATTTCAACAACACTTTTCACATCATCAATACCAAATAGAATTACTTACAACTCAATTATCCAGCATTATTCATGAATATGTCTTCTCCGTAGCCCATCATTCACAAGCAAAAATCTCAGGATATATATTCCTAATTATGCATGCATAGACATACATGTAACAGTAAATGTATGTGAGTATTGTTGGGTGAAGTACACTGTGCCATTAATAGATACAATGGTAACAATTTGCTGTAGTGTAAATTATTGTTTATTTGAATAATTATGACTCAATATTTATATTCAGCATGTATATCTATTAATGTGTTATTTATTTATATTCTTTGTATAAATACATTGTAATATAAAACGCAGTGACAATAAATAGTATCTTGATTCTTCATATTCTTGTAAACGAAGAGGAATGAATTTCATATTTGATGAAAAACTCAAGTTTACTCCTCACATCGAATTCGTAACTTCTAAAGCACCCAAACTTCTTGGACTTCTCTATAGGTTTATTGATATTAAAGATTTCAGAGCTCTTCGGTCATATTTTCTCACTTGTGTACTTCTTACTAGTGAATACTGTTCATCTATCTTGGGTATGGTTTGTGAAACTAACTTATCTAAATTGTACAAAGTCCGAAATTTCTTTACCCGTATTGTGCAACACAGAATAAACAACCTCCAACATAAATCAAACGTAAACATTTTGAATTCTCTTGACATAAAAAAACATAGACACACGAAGAAAAGTAAATGGCTTAAAATTTATAATGAAGAGTGAAAAGTATGTCACCGGCACGGGAATTGAACCCGGGACCTTTGGGTTACGGTCCCAATGCGATACGAACTGCGCCACCCAGTCGACCCGCTTCCCAATTACACACCTTCCACTCTTGATGTCGATGTTCTCTCTCGAAACCACCTGGAGAGTACCACAATTCCTAGTTGTGCTTTGATTTTCCTGTATCTCATAATAGTGAACATCTCACACGGAAGAAATAATTTCCAAAGTTGAAATGGAGGCAACTTCCGATTTTGTCTGTTCATCAAGCCTCTGTAGGTACAGATACAATTGATATTAAAGAGTGAAAAATATGTGACTGGACCGGGGATCGAACCTGGTACCTTTAATATCAATTGTATCTGTACCTACAGAGACTTGATGTACAGAAAAAATCGGAAGTTGCCTCCATTTCAACTTTGGGACTTAAAATTTCTTTATAAAATAATGCAGGGCACACTCAGGCCCAACGACCTTCTTCTACTTTTCAACCTAAAAGTACCCAGACAAAATGCCCGTTCCCAACATCATTTCTACCTCTCAAAACCGAGATTGTGTTTGGTCCAACGATCTCTTGTCACATTTTTACAATGCTCTTTCTTTGGCACCAGATTTTTGCCTCAGTTTAAAAAAAAATTCTAAAGGTTTCTTATAAGAATCTGGAATGAATGAAAAAACTTATCTTGTTTCTTATTGCATAATTATTTTGTTGTTGTTGTTACTGTTGATATTGTAATGTCACATTGTTACAAGAATGCTGTTAAATGGCGTTTGCTGTATCCGTAAATAAATGTATTTTCCCTACGATTCAATTGTAATTATTATGCCTAGCTTTAATTGTAATTACGTTTTATCGTTTTATGTAATTTATGTACTAGAAATGTTGTCTTAACACTTATTATAATAATTGGAGCAAGAGCTCCGTTATAAGTAAAATATACAAATAAGTATTCGATAATCTCAGAATACACATATTTGGATCAAATACCTTCATAACTATGTATCAATGTCCACGATATTCATATCAATATACCTAACGTTCCATTACACGAAACATCACAATATGTCGTTGGGACATACTTCATCATCTGACATCAGATATTGTGTATTAAAATCAACAAACACCTATAAGTCTCTCCATTTTCTCTATCAATCCAATCATTTATCTCTCTAGGAACACGACACAATTAACACACTATTCAACAATCCTAATCTGGTAAGAAATCACACACTATTACCCAACTCGTACTAAAGGTGACTCATGCAAGGTTTGGAATCCATTATGAAAGATATGTACTTCAAAGAATCCATTTCACGTTCTTACTCTCAACATGACCACTCTCACTGGTTGCTTAGTAGTGTTATGATTTTTACTTTAGATTTTTACCTTATACTTAAACTACGATACTGTTCTGACTTTTATGTAGGATTAACCTTCCATAGAGTTGCGTGTTATCTAAGAAGCGCTAGTAACAAGGAAACGTTCTAAGGTTTCAAAGGAGTTTGAAACTTTTACTGCCTTTCCACAGCCCTTAATTGCTGAATTTACCGTACAGATAACAGATCCACAAATAAGTCCTAGATATAGCTAAGAGTTTTTTCTAAGTTTCCTAACGAAGTTCCCAAATGTGGTCTGAAATGCGCTCAACACATTCATAATTATAATCTGTGCTACATAATTTTGTAACTGGCAAACGTATTCCTGAAAATTGAATAATCATTGACATTTCCAAGTGTGGAAGCTACTCACAATATACAGTAAAATTGTAGGAACTTGATTACTTCATAACAGTCTTCAAGATTATAACCGAATCTAGATTTAAATATTGGCTGTTAAACAGAAAGAAAACGTGAAATATTGAGGAGGATGTATTATATCAGGCAGGCACATTCATTTCTTTTCGGAACTAGAAAAATATCACCCAAATAATCCACCCAAAATGCTTAACATACTACATTATAATTAATAGTGAATTTTGAACTCATTGCTATATTAGAAATATGCTCTAAGCCGTGTAGATCAATCACCCTCGCATCTTAGTATTACCTTTCCATTGATTTACTTGGGAATTGTTTTATTAGTCTTAAGTCTTTCAGAAGCGTAATTTTTAACTTCTGTTTTCGCAAAGCGTTTCGTCATGTTTTCTTTGACTCGTGGTATTTTATAGAAATTCAATATTTTACACACGAACAGTATAATTTCCCGTTGACATATTGCGATTTATAAATGGTAAACTATTAATAATACATTATATTCATATATTTGAAGAAACTTCACTAACCAAAACTATACAAGAGTCAAAATAACCACCAAGGCAAATTTCGTGAAAGCGAAACTTGAATACGGTATCCTACTTCTCACAGACATAAGGCAAAGAAAACGACTCCCATGTAAATCATTGGAAAGGTCATACCAGGATGGCGGAGGTGATCTACACCGTTAACTAGCTTCCTGTCGAACTTTTACTAAAAGTTTAACCCATTAAAAACTTAAAATCTCACCTGAAAATTTACATCTCTGTTGGAAACGGATCAAACATATCTTCAAACAAACTTCCAATCGTAGATTGTGAAGGCTGAAAACAACAACAGACATTTTAATACATGATGAACGATTAATATCTATAATCTTTCAAGTTTGCAATAATAAGCACTTGAATTGCAATATTAAGCACTTCAAGTTGACAAGATACTTTTTTAAAGAAAGATAGAAACCACATCATGCGCTGTAAAATACAGAATTTTTCGGGCTAATCTAGATTGCAAAAGGTTCTACTATAAGCAGCAGACTATACTGCCTTCATTGCAAATCAGTGTATCAGGTGGCATGGTGGAAACTGTTTCACGCGTGTGTCTTTGTTGGCGAAGGATTTGTTATTTCGGAATAACGGTTCCGAATGAACAAACGGAATGAAGTAAAATTTGCAGAAGGTCGGCAAACTGCTAAAAAAAACCAACAACTTTTGAAATGCTAAAACAAGAATTACGCGTCGTACCGGAACGTATTCGCAGTTTGAAAACCAGACATGGAAAAGATACTGCCTAAACATATCTGATATATGATACCGATACTTCAAGAAAAAGTATCTAGTTACTGATACACGATACGTCATTAAAAAGAAACAAGTAAAAGGTACTGATACTCCTCAAAAGTACTTGACATCGTTTCCTTGAAGAACGCAAATTTAAAATAAACAGTGATTGTCAGAACTGCAGGAAGGATTTTGTTAGGATCACACCAAACTGGTTCTCCATTTTCAGTCCAACCTTGGCCCTCCCAAGGATCTTGAATTTCCAGGAGCCTTGTGTTGGTCAACCTCCTAATCTGAGCCTGATAATATGCCCTCTTTATGTGTTCAACTGTATAGGCTCTTGATGGTGGTAGCAAAGAGAAATCCTCCATTGAAAGGGTCAGATCTTTTTCTCGATCTTTTTCTCGCTGTGAGCAATCTACGTTAAGTTCATCTACAGAAGAATATTTGGTTGATCCATGAAGAACACATACAAACTCTTCATGAGGTCCAATGAATGTCGCCCACAGTCCAAGATAATCCAAGCTTTTGAAAACTGGCACGTAGGAATTAAACTTCTGAGAGAGCAGCATTTTCAAGGGCCTTCCATTTCCCTTTCCCTTTGAAGACACTTGTCGAATCACAACGTAGAACCAAAACCTTGAAGTCCTAGTAGCGCAGAACATTTTTCAGGATCATGCACAGCTTCCAATTTTGTAATGTTCCGTAATATTTTATTGTTTCCAGAACCTTTTTGAATGGTTTAGCAGTTTTGTATTGCTATAAATTTGGAATTTATGAAATCCTTTTCTGAACAAAATAATTCATTTTTATATTCAGTTGGAAATAATCTTTTCATTTGATATCCATTTTTTAAATCCATTTTCACCCCTCTCCCCTTACCCCCAATTATGGGGGCGGTTACGTATAATTACAATTTCTTTGGACCAACACAAATAATACAGTGCCGATTTTGAAGTTTGAGTGAATTTGAATAATTATTCCCTCAACTAAAGGGTTTTTATAAAACAGCAGAGATGAAAGACATTTGGCCAATTTTTAACAAAAATGGCCGCTGTTGTGGTTTAAGTTCAGTTTTATTTTTGGGGAACATAGCTATAAATTTTATTTAGATTGTAATGAATAAGAAAAAAGTGGCCCCGAAGGATAAGAGGGTACACGTGGGGGCTATAGAAAATAAATAATTTAAAATATACGCCTTTGATCACTTTTCGACCAAAATTGTCGCTATTGTGGTCTAAAGCTAGTTTCAGTTTTTGGGAATATCGCTATAAATTTTATTTAGCCCCTAAGGAATAAGAAAGAAATTGTTCCGAAGAATCAGGGGTGTGCACATGGCTGGGCATAGAAAATAATTGTAAAATATATGCCTTTGACCACTTATGGACCAAAACTAGGTGTTATTGTGGTCTACGGCCAGTTTTACATTTTGGGAACATCCCTATAAGTTTTTTTCTAGACCCTAAGGAATAGGAAACAATGCCCCCGAAGGATCAGGGGAAACATGTGGGGCTGTACCTTCCTTTCTTGATAAAGAAGCTAAAGTCACTAGCAGCGTAGATCGGCGTGTCATTAATCGAATGTTTAAAAATATATAAATGACCGATTAATTATCAAATAAGTAGATAAGCCACTAGACTTTTATCAGGTGTTTTAGCGCGTAACTCTACCCATATTTAGTAGAGATTTTAGATCAGATTTAAGGACATAATATGATCTTTATTTTTGTGGTAGGAGTTCATTGTAACGGACCTTGTATTTTTGGTCATCTTTTGTAGATTGTGTGTATGTTTCTTGATTTCATAGTAAAATCAATATATATATATATATATATATTAAATTTTACTATTTCGAAAATCTACTCCGTTAACGTAAGTATTGTAGAAGTATTTTCTTATAATTACACGGAGGAAACATGAGCCGTTAAAAGGAAAAGGTTTATATTTTATTTTAGCATTGTCAGATTCAATTGTGCAAAGCTTGTGGAAGTTTCGAAGCATCATTTTCTTTATCATCTACTATTGTCTAGTTCTGAGTTCTGTAGCCACGAGGAGGAGTCGTAGCGTGATCATGGGTAGGAGGACACTTTTAACAGCCAATGCGAGGGAGGTAGTAAACACTTCACCTTGCACGCTAGCCAAGACCTCTCTCAGAGGTCTGCTGAACTCGGAACTGCATAATACATGATATCTTAAATTTGTTCCTTGTCACTCGGTCAAGAAATAGGAAAGTTTATACAATTATATTTCAGTAACGGGCAACACAGTCAATGATACTTATTACATTCTAAAATACAATTTTTTTAACACAAGGATTAGCAGTCCTTCTTTCCGGGGTAACCGGAACCAGAGGTGTTACTCCCAGAGTACAAAAAATACAACGCCAAAAATTCCCAGTTCATTATAAGGTCATTCCATGTCAGATCAACGAGAAAAAATGCAGCTTTGAGATTGATGTAAAGCAATCTTAATGAAATTCACACTGTTGGTTCTACCCATAAAGAGATTATATATATATATAGGGGTTGGACAAAAAATCTAAAAACACATCATACAGGACACGTAAGTGTGGCCCGCCACTGTACACCACGTGTTGCGGTTGCCGATCGTGTTTTGTTTTCAGTGTGTCATGTGGACCTTCCTCTTCCGTCAGCAGTACCCAGTTCACCTGTGAGTGTCGTGGTGTGCAAGTGGTGCGGTAAAATGGGCGACCTGACAGACTTCCAAAGAGGCATGATCGTTGGTGCCCGTCTGGTTGGAGCTTCAGTGACAACAGTGGCGACCATTGTGGGGGTATCGACAGGCACTGTGTCAAATGTCACGAGGGCATACACAATGCATGGGCAAACAACGTCTGCAAAGCACAACAGTGGTCGAAAGACAATCCTTTCCGATAGGGACAGGAGGGCATTAAAACGGATTGTAGCAGCTAAAAAGCAGACCACTGCAATGAAAATTACGTCTGAACTCAATTCCGGCCTACAGAACCCGGTTTCATCAAAAACAATGCGACGGGAACTTCATAAAATGAAAATTCATGGCAGGGCCGCGATCGCCAAACCTCTGGTCACAGCAGTAAATGCGAAGCGGCGTATCCAGTGGCGCAAGGACCACAAGGAGTGGACGCTTGATCAGTGGAA
>JAGDQP010050356.1:0-10034 GCA_022664845.1 Lepisma saccharinum | reverse complement strand
ATAAAGCTCTGTTTGAAACTAAAAACTCTATAACTTAGAACCTATTAAGTTTATTAAAAAAAATCTTATGTGCACTTACAGCAATGTTCAAAGTTTTATTTCTGCTTGTTAAAGTTCATTGCCAAACCTCCAGTTGTGCACCATTCACGTCCAAACACTGTTGCAGTCTTTTTGGAAAACCGAGAATTGCGTGCTGATGGTGCTCCTCTGGGATATTCAGAATCACATCACTTATTTTGTCCTTCAGGTCGTCCAGATTAGCTGGTCTCTGTGAATACAACTCGGTCTTTGCATGTCCCCACAGCCAGTAATCGCAAGGTTACAAGTCTGGTGATTTTACAGGCCAAGGTGTGGTTCCTCTTGGGCCAATCCATCTCCAAATCATTGATGGACGCCATATTAAGTCACGTGATCACCAGTGCAGCCAGAACAAAACTCGTCAATAAGCAATATGGCCAGAACAAAACTTTAAACTTCCCTTCTTCTGACCCCCAAAATTTGTAGTCTTGAACGTAACAGTTGAAAAGTTATAGAGTTCTAGTTTCCTGCAAGACTTTAATGGACCCGCTGTCGCTGATGCTATGATGAGGTTATCCAAGTTGCTTTGTTAGGCATGATGTTGGATGTTTGTTTTGACGTAAAAAGTGTTCCGTAATTGAAGACAGTTTCTATACACCACGTTCCTCTATTGATGATTAAAATATTCAGACTAAAATAACGGATGAAATAAAGAAAAGATGAAAAGGATTTCCTCAACATGAAAATACAAATAGGAGACTAAGATTTTTTTTAAAAAAAATGGACTGTCTTTAGTCTACACACCTCCTTTTCAGATACCCAACAAATTTCCTTTTATTAAAAATAATTCTACATCATCAGTAAAAGAAAGAGGTATAGGAAATCGTTCTCAGTAAAATTTATATTACAAAGATAAGCAGATACACAAATATACGGTAAGTTTGAAGCTATATCAAACATTTGGAATTAAAAGCAACATCGGGTTTAATCAAGTACCCGGCAGAAACACACCTCCACATGAATATTATATAAAATTAGTTAATTTAAATCTGGAATCGACTGAGCACCCAACCGAGACTCTGTTCATAAAGCGTTGGCTTAGTAATTTGAAAGTCCTGGTTACGACTCCAGCTGCCGCCTATCCTGACTGAGGTTTTACCAGGGTCAGTCACACCAGACAAATGAGGGATGGTACTTACAAACTAGGCCCTGGCAGACTACCTTCCAACATCCTCCCCACTATCCCGGCCTGGACCTGAGATGCTTAAAGGCGATAATTAAATTAAATTAAATGTGGAGTCGAGTACAGTATGAAACATGTCAGAATTAAAACCAGGATCTTGGTTGTACTTCTAAACAGTAAATATGAATAACCGAACTATGTAATGTGTAAGCACTTTTTTTGAAAACCAAAGGAAATAATAAAAAAAAATAATACATTCAAAAATATAATCAGCAACTGATATTACAAGTACGGTACCTTTTGTTCGTGATACAAGGACGTAAGTCCCTCCTTCTGTAAAATTTGGAAATTGTAAGCTACAAATTGAACTTGTAGCTGAAGTACTATTAGAAGTATAGATTACAATTTATTTATTTTCCCCTGCTCTAACTGACTTGTGTAATCATATTGAGGCAAAGTTCAGACATATTTTTTTTTACAGATAGTTTGGAAAATTCACATGATCAGTTTTTAAATTTGTATATGTGAAACATCAATATAAATTACAATGAGAATAATCACACAGTTATGTACTCCTTTTCACATTTGCGCTTAAAAGTCTTTCTGTCGTGCTATCTAAATTTTAATTTTCCTACTTTTTATTTAATTTGATATGATTTATGACTCAAAACACTGCAGAAAAACAAACTTTCTCAAATGAAGACGACAGGAAAAGAACATGGATTGTCCATTGTTGGCAAATTAAGATAAGACTAAGAGTACCGTCTATTTAAAGCTATCATGCAACGCTCCAAATGCGAACATTCTGACTACCCTAAACACAGTGATCAATGGAAGAATACTAGGGAATATATTTCCACAAGAGGTAGGTTGCCTACCGTATTCTTGCAATGAATCTACTGTAAGCTTGATTTATGCTTGACTGCTTTCTGAAGAGAAAACTATCCTTTCACAGTTGAATAATAGAACCGTATTTGCCATTCCTCTAAGTTCATTTCCTATTTCGTTGTTTTTCATGTTTTCTTATTTGTCGTTTTGAATTATGATATCCTGCTGTAGATGATCTTTTCCGTGCGATTTTTTTTATTCTATATTTCCTTTGTGTTTACAACTTCATTTATATGATAATGAAGTCACTATGAATTCTGGTCTTCTCGTCTTCAAAAAAAATCTCTTTAGGGAAAATTTCAGAAGCGAAGTAGCTTCCGAGTGGAGTAAATATTAAGTCTGGAGTAACATTGGATAAAAACTTCCGAACGCTGTTTTCAGCTGAAGTAGGTTACTGCGTGCAAATCGATTAAGCATTGTGCAGTGGGTTCGAACCCTACTTCGCCTGACTATTCTCATAAGCGTCCTAGGATATTTTTAGTGTGTAGTAATGGACAATTTATGCGGTAATCAGAGCTAAAATGGGTTACTGGGTCCATGCTTGTGACTCGGAGGACGAAGCAGAGATTTAATTGTTTTCTTATTATACACTGTTGCGTTTGAAGAGTATTTTTGTCTGGGGTGTTTCTTCTCAGAGTAGGAAAAATACGACGTCATAAAGTTCTGAATAATAATAGTAACATACGGGTATAGTCTCATATCCCCCTAAAGAATAAAAATATCGCCGGAGGTGTGCAAATTCTAAAAGAATTTTCTGTTTTAAGCATTAAATAGGATAAAAACAATAAAATCTTTTAAAACTTTCAAAAACGAAGTTCCCGTACATAAGCTCACTTCTCAAGAAATATCACAAACTACAATATTGATTGATTCAAGAGATTCACCGTGTCAATTGGGTCAGATTTAATCATCAGGTCGCCTAGTTAAGAGTGTAGTGATTTTCGGTATGATTGGGTTCCAAGTCATTCGGGTCTATAGGGTCGCCATGTCAATCGGGTCAAGTTTATAATTAATGCGTGGTTGTACCTACTAAAGTTGTACAAAGGCCTACTAAATTTGATAAATCATGAAGCAACATGAGCTTGAATAATTAGTAACAGTATCGATTGATACAAATCTCGACTAATTTTTAACAACATTCGAAGTTCAATAACTTTTCAATCAGTTGGAGGAACAAAGCTAACTTTTCTTTTCTTAAAGACATGTATACGGTAGAGACTTAAGGACTTGTATAGAGCTACACTCCATGAAGGTTTGAGATTATTAAACTTGATCCCACATAGAAGCTACTTTTCTTTCCCCTAAAACGCTACTTTTTTTTTTCAAAATGTCTGAGTTTCGGGATAACTTTTAATACTGAAGGACTAAGGGCGTCGCCAGGAATTTTCCCGGGGGGGGGGGGGCAATATTAAGGGCATATATATTATTTATTTAATACTATTACAAAACGTTTACTAGACTATAATTTGATATATTCTTCAATGTCATCTTCTGGAAAAGTAGTATTGTTTTCCAAGCAATAACACTTGTATTGCCAAAGCAAGACAGTACCAATTTTGGCATTTATGGGAACAATAGCTTGTTAGAGGATGTTATTACACCGGGTAAGTCATTTGCAAATAACAAAAACAAAAGAGGTTCAAGGTTAGATCCCTGCGGCCCACAGAATTTACAAGAAATTCATCGGTTATAATTAACGCACGTGGTGTTTACAGTAGTACAAATAAGACGCCATCAACTGACGAAGGATCAATGAGAAGTTGAAAGACACAAGCTTGCTCAGAAGGATGTCGTGATTAATAACATCGAAGGCTTTAGAAAAATCTGTGAAAATAGGAAGAGCTGTATTCAATTCTGTAGGCTCCTGAATCGGCGATTTTTGCCTACTTTGCATCGTATAAATTGCCTATATTTCAGGAAATATACTTTTACAATTCTGAAAATTTGGGGTTTTACTCAGAAAGGATGAAGAAAAATTATGTCCAAGTTTCATTGAAACCAAAAATGATGAGTCAATGAATAACACTAAACTTCACATATTTCACGAAGAACAGTCCAGACTCAGACCGAAAAGTTTTTTATTTACGGATACTGTCAAAAGTTTGTTTCCATAATATACTGGACGTGTTTTTTACTTGAATAATTTCCATAAAAAGTGCTTTTGTTTCGAAAGAAGAAACATCATGCCGTGGTCGGCAATTATTTTGATCGGCAGTAAATTGGATGAAAACATACGCCGAAAATTTTGTTGGTGGGGAGCTCTGGGTACGTCCCTGAATCCCGCCTCTCTTCGTCCGTTCCTTGAGCTACTTCTGGCTAAAAGTTTTAAAAACATTACAAATCATTCTTATTTTTTACTTCCCCCTACAATGTGAAATTGGACACATAACTGAAAAAATAACTTTAAGATGATTCAAATTAATGTGTGAAAAGAAAATAACTAGAAATGTATATTTTGTGCAGGTAGGTACAATTTCCTCCTTTAGTTTCCCTTGTTTGTCTTTTAGTAATGAGTGTTTTAGAAGTAAATTTGAAAGCGGATTTTAACTTTTTTGAATTGTGGATTTGCAACACTGCTTCCAACGTTTTCCCAACGAAGTAGAGAAGCGTGTTCGTAAGGCAAGCAAATCTCCCGTAATGCCTCCCCTGTCAGCAAACCAACGCCAACGTTCAAAGGTGTCAAACGGAGGGAAAACAAGCAATTTTCTTTGTTTTGTGTTTTCCTTCATGACGGAAGAAAAATGGACTACTTCGAATTCAACCAAAGGAAAACAATAGGGGAGACAGGAAGAAGGAAAGTGAAAGTCTATGTCAACTGTAAATTAAAAGCTATTAATCAAATATGCAGTTTTAGATCTTCGGTTTTTTTCAAGAACACTGTAAAGTCCTTCTTACAGTTAGTATAATGATTAAGGTGAAAGACCAGAACTACGGTACTATTTATTATCCTTATTATTTTCTTTGATTACTGGAAATTCCTGGCATTCCTCCCGTCTATCTGCTCGGAGGTGGAGGGTTCTCAAATCTTGTGTCAGTTTATTTCTTTCTCTGTAAATATTTTCCTACAATCCTGAATATTGTAACAATTGCACTCTTCAGCATCCATAGAGTATGTTTAATCTGTTTATATCACAGAGCAGCGGTTCTTAATCTGTGGTCCGCGGACTTCCAGGAGACCGCGACGTCTACACAGGAGATCCGCGCACGCTGGAAAGGAAATTATTATATTTTGCTGTTAAAACAACACGAAAGAAGGAAACATAAATGAATGATAAAAATAAGGGAGGGTTTCGTTAATGCTGCTGTGTATTGTAACAATGAGATCATATCGAAACCTACCTTCGCGGAGAGAATCTACGTCGTAGAGAATGGTTGTATGAAAAAAAACGGTGTTTTCAGCTGTTAGGTCCCGAGATCAAAGTTGGAATCTTGCATTTGAAGTGTACAAAGGTGTGTGTTTTTATGTACTAAAGATGACCTTAAAGGAATGAGTCGAAATTATCAAAAGACCAAAACACTTAATTCAATACTTTTTGAAGAGCTTTGCAAACATACGGAGATAACCTCACCAATATTTAATACACTGCCAACTTCGTTGGCTCTCGTTTCGGGGAATTTAAGGACAAGATTAAAAACCTTTCCGCATGAAGAAGTGATTTCACCTCAACGGTCTTTTGACGGATATTCCTGGTTAGTAAAATTAACATAACTGTCGGTTGTCTTCGCCCATCCAAATCTTCAAGGATGAAAGATTGAAGAAGTTTTTGTAGTTGAAGAAAAGATCGAAGCAATGATCAAAACGTTGGAATTGTGGCATCATCACCTATCAAAATAATCCAGTCATGCCTAAGCCTTACAGTTTTCTTTGGTTTCACTGTCTAGGAATTGTTTGAAGGGATTATTTACAGTACGACATTTGAAGGATTTTAAGCAAAGTTTCCGTGAATATTTTCTTCTTTTTGATGCAAGAAAAACCACTAGAGATCCATTTTCAGTTACTTTGCTGTACTAAATGGGCTCACAACAGTAGAGGAAGACAGACTTATAAAAAATATTTACGAGTGGTGGTGCACTAAAGCAGTACACAAGAAACAATCCCTTCCAAGTTTCTGGACTCATCTACAAGAAGATTATCAGGAACTTTCGAGGAGACCTTTGAAGGTATCTATGCCTTTCGTAACATCGTACTTGTGTGAAAAATAATTTTCTCCTGTCATGTATCTTGAAAGTAAGTATAGAAACCGTTTCGAAAAAGTCAGAACTCACAAACATGTTATGAACATTTATAAGCCATATTATACTCAGCCAATAACACGTTAAGAGGGTAAATACGAGAATTGTATCTTGGCCAATATCACGTGTTTATACTTGTTCATATAAATGCGGAACTTGTTTTCATTCGATTCAAAAAGTAGAATTGTTTTTGATCTGAAATTTTAGATTTGCTCACGAACGAAACCAAACTCGCACTTGACAACTGTACGTTTCATAAGATTCCTCCCACTTTCTGTTGTACATAATGAAATCTAGATATTGTAGTCTAGCTTTACCCTTTTAAAGAAATTAAAGGACTGCATATATTCAACATTGTTATAAGAATTTGGTCAAAAATGTACTCAACTGAATATCCTTTCTTCAACAAAAGTCTTTTTCCTGTTCTGGCGCAGTTCATATTTGTAACCATAACTCCTTTACGAAGCATGAGCTCAAATCTGTTTGCTGGTCGGCAACAGGACATACGTATGTAGTTGATTTTATTGCAGATAAAATTAACTCAATACTCCACTCATGATTTGGAAGGTTGCCTTGTCAAAATCCACGTTTCAGATATTAAGCTCGATACAACAAGGTTTGTAAGTGAAATGGAGCATCAGTTTTCTTTTTATTAATACTCGCTTATTCCATCCCGCTTGCGGTAATCAAGGTGAGAACTGGTACAAATTATATTTGAATTTTATATATAACCTTTAGGCACCTAAGGCTTAGGCCGGGATTGGGGAGCGGAAAGGATTCGGAAAGATGTTGGCCAGGGCCTATGTTGAAGGTGCCATTCCGGGATTGCCTGGTGTGACTGAGGAAAAACCTGGACAACACTTAGGATGGTCGGTCGGTCGCTGCGATCGAACCCGCGAACTCCCGAATGCTACAAATTATATTCATATCCATTTCTAGCTTTCAGTTTCATGTAACGTTTTGCATAGAGGTGTTATATTAATGATTTCATGTAATATGCTTGTAATCTCGTTTTTTAAACAATAATCAAAAATTCTAATTTTAAATTTGTATGAAGTAATTCCAATAAAAATACTGTATTATTAAATATTATAAAATTCATTTAAAAAATATTTTGATGTTCTTTATGATGTTAAATCATGAGTTTTGGATGTTTAGTCTTCATGGTCCGCGGATACAACAAATACTTAAAGGGATCCGTGGTAAAGAAAAGGTTCCACTGCAATAGAGTGTGAACAATATTTTTTACTCAACTCTAGCTAAGATTAATATGTATGTTTTTGTTAAAAGGGAACCTTTAGGTATTACATGTTAATAGAAAGCTCTCTCTGCTAACTGTCAGTATCTGCTGCTCTTTCAAGGAAAAAAAAGGAAAATGTTTAAAAATGGCATCTTTCAGAAACAAGTAAATCCAGGCAGTCGCCTACAGCGACAAAAGAAATATGAATTTACTTCCCGCTGTGATGGCTTGCGGTCGTGGTGGTGCAATGTTTAAGACATTGATCGCTGGTTCTAATCGATGCGGAAATTGCCGTGTATCGCATACCAACCACTTTGAAGGCCAATGTTCAGAGAACTTGGTGAAAGACTTTCTGTTCGCTTAAAACCAATGAAGTAACGTTTTTTTTTTAAATTAACTTTTGCCTTGCTGATTAGATTGAAGGAGCTTGGATAGTTGTTTCTTTTAGGTAGAAACATGACAACAGTGTATTAAAAAGACATGAAGGTTGTTCTGCAGAAGTAGAAGTAATGTAAATGTTTCGCTTCTCAAAAATGTATACTCAGTTGCTCCTCAAGGTAAAGCAAAAGAACCTTATTTTTATTTTGCATTATTTAAAATTTTGGACGTTTATAGCTTGGAATTTTTTAAAGTTGAAATTTGGTTATTTTTAATGCTTACCTATTTTTTTTTTTGCAATATTTTCCTCTTCGTGGAATACCTTATTGTGTCACCCAACTGTCCGTTTAAAGAAAATAAGCAAATACTACAACAGAAAGGTAGCCTTTTTTGTGCTTAATGCAGGACAATAAAAATAGATTTATATTTAAATTTAAAAAAATCGGTAGCATCAGCGGTGCAATTATTTCGTATACAGGACATCTTTAAACTTAAGCAAACGGTACTATGCACTAATTTGTTTTATAATAAGCTCACCAATGAGGTAGATCAGCCAATAGGGTGCTCGCCTTGCAATCTGGCTGTCCAGACTGAGCCTGGTTTCCCTCGATGACAAAAGCGACATTCTGGGATGGTTCCTTGAATACGGTCAGGACAAATTCCATTTTCCCCCCTCGTTGCTCTTGTTGCTAAATATATCCAATATAAAAGTGACCGAAGTTGGGTTGTATCTGGAGATAATTTAAGAAATTTATGAATCCTATATATTGTAACGTGTTGAAAAATGACCCCCCCCCCCACACACACACACAAAATGGTCGCTGTGTGAGCGAGAATTGAACACGTTTCTTTGGAAATTATTTTTATATTATTGAACATTACTTATATATTTTCGAGCTGGACATAAGTGGGTATATAGTTTTCTAGTTATTCTGTTATGTTAAATATTATTATGTATTATGTTATTAATCACAAACACACTGTTCTTTATGAAAGACGCTGACATTAGATTTAGATAACAAACTAGTGAGTTGTGTTTTCTATGGTAACCTCGCTTACCAGTTTTTTTTTTTCTTAGGGATGGTAAACCAGTGTATTCTAATATACTCCGGGTATTTTTAGGTATTCCCCCACTTCTTTCGGTGACAACTAACACTTTGATATAAATTAATTCGTAATATTTTATTTCAATAAAATTCATGAGTCTTATAAGAAAATAACCGAATTTTCTCTTCATGTTCAACATTCATCACACCTCATTAATGATTTGTTTCCATGAACATAAATTTATATATAATTCGTTTTTAGAATGGATCCTATTTTTGCAATCTTAACTTCATATAATATGTAATATTTACGTATTTTTAGTTCATAAAGTTCTGAGCTCTAATCGCCATCATCATGGCTAAACGTTTCTAAACACTGTCCGGTCCTTCTAAGCAAAATTATATTTCTATTTTCATCCTCATCCTCCGCTTCTTTCGTAATACTAGCGTTGTTCTTTCTTCCTTGAGGCTTGTTTACACAGGGCGAATAATGGACTGAGTACTGCTTCTAGTGTACTGGAATGAGGACTCTCTTTGTAACTGCTAATGCCAGTACGTTTGAACACATTCGAGCAAGAATTTGGGCGAGGAGAGTGGTTCGATTGAAAGCGTAGTAATCGGCCCAGTAGCAGGCGAGTGGATCAGCGCGTGCAGTCAGTGTTTTCTTTTTCTTTCTTCGCAAGATGAAGCTTGACAGTCCTTCCTCGTTACTCGCCTCGAATGTGTTCAGATGTACTGGTATGAGCACTTATATGTTCAAACGTACTGACATTAGCAGTTACAAAGCGAGTCCTCATTCCAATACACTGGAAGCAGCATTCGTCCCATTACTCGCCCTTTGTAAACCAGCCTTTAAGGATGTTGACTACCCCAGTGACACATCAATATCGGCCGATATCAGTAACGGATAATTTGCGAATTCGAACGATGTTTTTATCCTGCATCTGTACATCTTGATGCCGATTGGTAACGATATTAATCGCTGAGAGGAATTTACTATTTTAATAAACCGAATTACATATATTTTTTACAGAAGTTTTAGTAAAAA
>JAGDQP010050355.1:2198-14265 GCA_022664845.1 Lepisma saccharinum | reverse complement strand
GGAATGTTATGTAAAGTGTATCATTACCAAAGATGACTATGTTAAATGGCATTCAATTGCCAGTAGCGGCAAGTCTTCATGTCTAGGTTGAGAACTTATCACCTCGTATAATGCGACCTCAGCGATCGAGCGACTACTGTATTGAATGCAATGGTATGAAATTCTGGGGCAGAGAGGAACTAATGTATCACTTGTCCTTGTGTTGTGTATACATATCTCTTTACATATGGTTTTATATGTATCGATAGACAAGTAGGTTCAACAATAACAATCAATAATGAACCAGAAAGGGGGTCTTTTTTTTATTTTCCTTAACGTCTCCACGCCTCGAGTGAAAGTCGAAGTCACGAAAAGCAAATTTATTGTTATCAAGTACACTTAACGAAAGAAGATTCGTGGGTTCGATTCTATGCTAAGAACAGTAATTAGCCTCAATAGATTTGTTTGTAGGTCAACTAATCAACACCCAAGATGCAGTTCAATGAAATCAATCTTTCCTTTTTATATATATATATTTTGTACTCTTTCCGACCTTAAACACATGAAGGTCAAACCATTGAGAAGAGAAATAATAAAACAGAAATTGCTTTCGGCTGTGAAGTTTCTTTTTCATATTTCTCCATTTTTCCTGTGGATTTTTTCCCCTCTTTTTTCTTTTTTTCTTTAATGCATATCCCGAACTTCTGGCCTGAAGGGGTGGTTTCTTTTTCATATTCTTGTCTACAGCAGCAGGAAACTCTCTTCCTCTTTTGTTTCTCGTAATTGCCGCTAGCGGGCACACTTATTACCGGTCATTGAAAGTGGGGAGGCGATTAGTCACTTTCTCTTCAAACAAATGTCTGTCTTGAGACCCTACATATACTATAGGTCTCATGAATGGTTTAGGTCTATTATGGATGTGCAAAATGAACTATAGTATGTCCCAAACAGGTTGAGATGAAGTGGAATTACTGAGAACTATTAATATAGTTTGTTAATGCAGCAAAGTTTTTAAGAAACAGTAAATATATTCCTGGAGATAATTATTTGTTATCTTCTTGTTTTGCGTTTTTGAAACGTTTATGAAGTTTCCTCTAGATGTTCACCAGCAGAAACTAATTAAATTTTCACTTCGCCCAAACTATTTTCAACATGTTACGTATTATTATTATTATTATTATTATTATTATTATTATTATTATTATTATTGAATAGATATTTCAAATAATTAACCAGTTCTTGAATAATTGAGTTTATAATGGTTTATTTTCTATTACCTATTTATTTAATATGCAAATAGTCTAAGCGTTGGTCTAATGTGATTTTTGTAGTAGTGTGCTAATTTTATATTCTGGATTTGTTATATTTCCTACCATTTAATTGGTTGAATAATTATTGTTTCGTAATATTACGATTCTTTTTATCCAAAGTTCCTTTCTATTAAAATACAATAAATACATTGAAAAGATTATTTTATTTTCTATTTCCTGGCTAATTCCACACAATCTGAGACACCCGCGTGCAAAAATAACTCTAGAATCCCATCTGCACCCGTCAGCCCTGTGCCATTAGTCCAGTTCTTCAACAGGCTCAAGCTTTATATATTCCAATGATCCCAACACAAATGATATATGCATTTTCAGCCTACTTGCGCATATAGCAACAAGCCATTTCTCAATCCAGAAAGATACATTTGAAACCTCAAGAACAGAACTAACAAATATATTGTACGTTGGAATTTACTCACTCAAGCCCTAACGCGTCCTGTACCAATAGAAAAGTATTTAGTTCATACCAAAGATCGTTTTAGCATAAAAGATTACAAGTTCTGACCTTTTCGCTGGAAACATCTCTAAAGTACTTTTCAGGCAACTTCACAAGGTTGAACCCTGTTCGAGTCACACTTTTTTTTTCAGTAAACGTCATATGTTAGCATCGAAGAGTTAACAGAAACATATATTGCACGAGCTCTTTTGTGGTATAGTAATATGCTGTGTTGGCTCTACTGGGTCAGGTGCAAAAGGCAACGCGTATGGAAGGTGAGCAATTTGGAGTAGGGGTGTTCGGAAATGTGAAGTTAAATTCGGAAGTTTGGATTCCGGAATCCTGATTTCCTTACGAAAATTATGAATGGTCCTAACTTTGGAGTCGTGGAGTAGTTTCCTTGAACTATGATGCCCCATTCACTATGTAGTTACCAAAAACGTATTAGTTCAAGAGGCTAGAAGCAGCATTACTGTACGGAACTGTCGAATAGAAAGGAGTAGCCAGCCAACAGACTATTCTAACTCGAAGCAAGTTTGGAAAACCCAAGATCTGACACGATACAAAAAAGAAAATCTTCCTCATTTAGCGGTTCTTCGAGATAGACAGAGAAAATGACTATCCAAGAAAAGTAGGCTTTACAGAAACAAAGTAAGATTATCTTTCAGAAGAAAACATTTGGTCGTTTACATCTGCAATGCGTATTGTATGTACTTTACATACATTATTACCCTGAGAAGTAAAAAATAAAAAGAGGAGTTTTCTTTCTTTTTATACACAAGTCAAACAAATGTTCACCTTTTCTCTCTGTATTACAATATTTCTCCTTTTATTTTAAATAATTGCCTACATCAGCTTTAACAATACTGAATCTGATATTATAACACACACGTTTCTTCGAACTTTCTCTCTCAACTCTGAAAGCATGGCTGGAGGAAGTTTTTTCTTTTTTAGGAACTAGGTCTGGATAAATTTTGCACAATGTGGTTCTCTAATCTGGTCTTTTGAGAAAAAAAAAAGTGAGTCGCGTAATTTTCGTTTTTTTATCTGTTCTCGGTCAATTATCAATGCGTTCTTTTTTCCCCTATTTTTTTTTCCAAGCGGAACCAACAGACCAAGCAACAGAGAAAAAAAGAGAGAGAGAGAGAAGCAGACATTGTCCTGCATTGAACCATTATTGCTGGTCTTCATGTCTTGTGGTTTGTCACGCTTTTTCCATTGTCTGTTGTTTTGTTGTTGCTTTGGCAACAAACAAGTTTAAGGACAAAAGAAACAGGTCACTCTATGCAAGATGTAAGTGCGGGGGAGGAGGAGAAAATTCCATGCAGGAGAGAGAAAACTGTGCGGGTAAGGAAAAATTGATCATTTTTGGGGTAAACCATAAAATTAAACTGAGATAAAGAGAAAGAGTGTGTCTGTGTTGGGTTGATAATTGAGTTGTATGTAGACGAACAGAATGATGTGTCATTCGGAAAGCCTTCCTTTTTTTTTAAAAAAAGAAAGAAAAAATAGAAAGTTACAGTTGGTTCCCGACTTACGAACATTATGTATTCACGAATCAATTATTTGACTATGTATATATGAAAGAATTAAAACATGATTAATAAAATTTCAGCGATTGATAACTGTACTTCATGACCTATCTCACTTTTCAACAATTTCCTTGGAGATTGATGAATGTCTAACACCAAAGTTCCAATATTTCTATAGATTCCTGAAATAATGGTTTGTCCAGCCTTCGTAGAACGCGATATTTCGGATATATCCTATTTATATCCTCAATGTGCGTCGAACGTCTCCGAACATTTGATATCAAGCTAGCATAACTGCTTCCGATGATACTTTTGGTTGAAATTTTCAGTACATTCCCCGAATATCAAGAAAGAGAACATATTCATAGCTGATATAAGGTAGAACCACCAGTAATGAACAGTGTACCAGTAATGGACACTTGAAGAAAAGCGTTGTAAAATACGATTTTCCTAAGGGCGGTAATCATTTCACCTACATGGGAAAATTTAATACAATATCCTCTGATGCCACTGCTCTGATTCGCTCGTCATTGGTTTCATCTGCTATTTCTGACATCACGATGAAGTTAGGTCCATGGTTGCACATACTCTTCCATTCATTCTGTTAAGTGATTAAGACGAGAGCTTTCGTCTATGCATGAAATTACAATAACGATTACTTTTGATTTGTTCTGCACTATTATCCATTACGAAATGTCTCTGTTTCGAGTATTTAAAAGGCTAAACCAATTATAACTTGGATTTATGTAAAGCACGGGGTGTCCATTACCGGTACGACAAAGCCAGTTTTTGTCCAGTTATGGACACTCATTATTTATTACTGAGTTGAAATCAGAATTCTTGATTGATTGAGTTGTTATTAACGTTCTAAGCGAGCTGATTAGCTTCTAAGGACGAGACTTACAGTTTTGGTAAAGTGGGCTCTGAACCACTCCGTTCAACAGCTCTCAGGGGAAATTGAACTCATGAACACGCGCGCTAAACTCTCCGCAACTCCGAGGGCGTAGTCATAATTCTGTTAGGGTCATGAAGAGTAGATAATCTTTCCCAAGTTGAGATAAAACAACTAAGTTTGTCAGCAAATTTTTTGTTTTCATTTTTTCAATGATGGGCGCGGAGATCCCCATTAATGACATGATTTGTTTTAATATTGAACATTATTCATAGCAAGGTATAATTTGCATATTTATGGCTACAGAGGATCTATGGTTCAGGCCGGGATGGTGTAGGGGAAAGAAAGCGGGAAGGAGTCGGACAGGTCTAAGTTGAAGGTTCCATTAGAGCATTTGCCTATTATGACTGAGGTAAAAAACGTTAAAACCTCAGTAAGGATCGTCGATAGCTGTTTTCGAACCCAGGACCTTCAGAATGATCACTCTCTGGAATTCCATGAAACAATGAGATAATGGAAGAAAAGCATTAAACATCTACTTATAATCGAAACATCAGCAATGATTAACTAAATTATTTTAAGTTATTCAGTATGTCCAGTACTGGAACATCCAGTTATTTCCGTGTCCATCACTGGTACAAAAACGTCAGACAAAAACGTGATTTCCTCTCAAATAGTGTATGTTGATTAAAGTAATGGGTATAAATCACTAGAAGAAAGCATGGAGAGCATTTAACATTCTCATTTGATCAAAACCTTTAAACTATATTTGAGTTAAAAATTATAACGGTAAAACGTGTCCTTAAAGTGTCCATTACTGGTGTGTTTTCCTTACCAAAGACCAAGAGCGTATGCATAAAACGTTCACCTACACATGAGTTGGAGGTACGTGAAGTTGGACTACCCAAGGCCCTTGGGAAAGTACACCCTCTTTAAGACATTGAAATGAACTAGTAATGATTTGAACCCAAGGTCCGTGGATGTGGAGTGGCGCGCGCTGTTAGGGTAGAAGGGACACGTGCCCTCATTGACCTTGATTTGAACCAAAGATGATAAATTTTACCCTTGCCATTCTGTTGACTAAGACTTTCCACCCTTTTCACCATATAGTCCATCCTAGAACTATATTTATCCACTTGGGGAACACAGAATTGGCAATTACGTGAAATGTTGAAAGATGATAGGATTGTAAATTGTTATCAAGAACAGAAATCGTTAACTGTAGTATTAACGTGAGTGCTCTTATGACATTATCTCAATCCAATTGAAATAAATAGCAAACCACCGCCTGTTCACCTTGCCCACGGCCTACCTTCGAATCAAAAGACACGATACGAACCATTACTAACTTTGCACACGAAGTATTCTTGTTCTGAAAGCGATTAATAGATAAGTGAGTTAGCTGTATAGAATAGTACATCAGAGCTAAGAGCAGGCAACTTTGAAACTAGCTGGAAACATTTACATACTAATTATCAGGTAAAATATCTCATATATAATGTTATTTTACTATCTAGGAAGGAAACAAGAAACGATGTAAGAACGAAGTTTTCTGTGGTTCCCTATGTGATATAGCTTTCCGCCTCACCATTGCGTTACGTACTCTCGGAGCGGAAACTTTGACATTGAGTTGATTTATTTGTCATTTCCTCGCCTTTGTTCTGATCACACATTTACCGACAAAACTCAAGAGAAAGAAGAGAGCTCCAATAACAAACGGGAACTAACAAGGATTCACCCCATGAAAGGACTCTTTTTCGAAGGTAATACTTAAAGAGAATTATACTTTCAAGGCGGTATTAATGTAGGTCTTACTCTCTTTGAGAATAGCTTACGATGAATATTTTTCATGAAGAGGAACACCCATGCCTGATTTCTTGATGTTACTTTTGTTGTCTAGTGGTTTGTGTTCGCTGCAACGAGTAATTACAGAGAACCTACCGGCTTCTGACATCAATCAGGATGACCTACAGAGGATGCGGCTTCCTCTGTACAATTTCCAACATCACTGAACAACACCGCTTAATCATTTTCTGTAACATCGCCTCCATCTATCATGTCAAATATTTAGCTACCAACTTTGTCAAGAATATGAAACACATTTTACGCTTCGTCGCTCGTGGTAAGAGCCAACAAAAAAATAAGTGGACATGAGAAAAGAACTGTTTTACCTAAAGCATAAAAGAAGGGTATAATTATTAGAAGTTCGGTTTTTGTAGAAACTAAGAGCTTCTTGGGAGTTTTTACTGCAATGGTTTGTAGAATAAGTTTCGGGTTATAATGAAGTTGGATGCGGCAACATTGTTGATCGATTCGCTTTTGTTATAGAAGCGGTTTCTACAAATAAGCATTTAGTTACGGATTATGATTTGAGATGGTGATGTTACTTAACATCCACGGGACGAGTTTTAATACATTAAGTGTTATATTACTTTAGGATTAGTTACGTGTGTACGATACGATGTGAACAAGGTTATCCCGAGATGTATATTTGTTACGCCAAAACAAAGATGTGAGAAATGAAACACATTACGTCAATATTCGTCTTGGTATTTAAGATGAACTGACTTGCGAGGTGATCTTGATGTCTAAAATCCTACTACTAATACCTACGTTATTACTAGGCCTAACCTATACTAATACCTAGGTTATCACTAAACTACTACTACTATGAATAGCCTACGATTACTATTGCTATTGTACTTCTGTGAGATTACTATTATTAGTAAATGGTGTACTTTCTTATAAGATGAGGAACATAAATGATTACTACAGTTGTCACCAACAGTTGGGCAGTTTTTCTAGTAAAGATTAGTTGTGTAGAAGTGTAATTTAAGGGTAGACTTTAGATCTAACCCTAAACAAGTATTGCCTTACTTAACCTAACTATATTATAGTTACTTAACTTATTCTTCTATACATAGTAATATCGTACTACAACCACCTCTTTTAAAAAAAGATAACACAGCATTTACTTCTTGGAAGTTTATGATAGTATTATCCAAATTCATTCGTGTGAAATGTGATTCGCGTCTACATGTTTGCATTATGTTGTACAAGACAGTTATATCAAATCGGAGAAAAATCAAATTCTGTTTTGGTTGCAATGTAAAATATGCTGGATAATGTACAATATTATGGCTGAAGAATTTATTCTGCGAATTGGATTCGATTCACCTGAAACGAATCAAACCTCAAAATTGGACAAAATTCCGCAGAAAAAGAACGACTTTATACGGAAGAACCAGTCCTCAAAATTGAAAGAAAAAAAGATCCGTAGTAATTATGCTAGTCTACGTATTATTTTACATTCTGCACATAAGAATCATCGCCGTTCTGCGTTTGTATTAAATCCGTGGGCAGTGGATAGACAAACAAACAAATCACCGACAGATGCTATTTTTTTTTCTGCTGGAACGGACGATTCCACATGATACTTAATCTCAGATAGTAGAGTTAATTCCTTAAAACTATAAATTCACAATCTCTAAATAACCACGTTACATGTCCTCGTCGTAAGTAATAAGTATCCTCCTGGTATATATTACGAGGGAAGTCTTTTAGTAATTACTTATTGTCAGGGAAGAATGGACCGTCTCCTGACAGTTGGCAAGCAAACATACAGATGGGGCAGAAAATAATTATATTATTTTCTTGATTAGATGTTAAAGTATGTATGCATACAAAGTTTGGCCTCTCGAGCACAATTCCTTTGAGAGATATCGATGGTATAGAAGTCAAATGATGTTTGTGAAAAGTGATAAAAAAAAAGTGTGGAAATATCATTATGTTCTTAAATGGTTGAAAGAAATGGAAGGCAAATACACAATAACGGGTACTGGGTGGAACGCGCTGACTGTTGGAGAGTATGTTCTTCATGGCCGCCATCTTGAGGTCCGCCATGTTGAATCTCGAATGATGTTCTTAAACAGGAAGGGTGTTGTGCAATATGTAAGTTTGGGCTAGAATTTTACGAGAAATACGTTTGTGAAGTCAGTTTTGCCGTAAATATATACCTACGGGTACATTTAATAGAGTAATGCAGTCCGATGATATGTAGAGAAAGTATTGTTTTACTTAAACTGGCGCGAGTGCGACATACAAATTGAATAAGGGAAAGCATATTTGACAGATCATTTCATCATATTTATTGAAACACCATCAGTGATATAATTTGAAACTCTTTAACAGATTCTAATTCAATGCAGAACCACAGAATGTGGAAACACAGAAGTCCTGAAATGTTATAAATAAAAGTTAAAACTAAATAAATGTACTATTTAAAGAGATGTGCATAGCGTGATCCAAGATTTATACTGAAGAAATTTCTTCAATCTTATTTTTAGTAAGCGAACTGAATACGAATGAAATTTGACCACATGTTGAGTATGATATACAGCTTTTTTGATTATCTTTCCATTAGGTTAATATTGAAACCGCACACGCAATCGCTTCAAAACATCTTCAGCTCAAAAGAAAAATGAATTTGAGCTACCAAACCCGTTCATTCCTTTTTGTAAGCATCCCATGTGTTTCCTTCCAGGCAATGCGAACCAGAATCAAGAAATGAATGTTTGCGCAGATGTTAGTTATCTTGGAATGAACCATAAATACATACATGTATAAAATGATAAATGCTACTGCCGTAATAGGGCAATGAATTATTCCTCACTCAGTACACTAAATGGTTATCAATATTATAAATAGCTTTATTGTTATCAAAAATGGCTGTAGACAATAAGAGAGAGTGAGAGGGTCCATATTTCTTTTATTCCGTTCATTACAGTTATTTGTTATTAGTTTTTTTTTTTCAGCGTCAAACAAAGAAAGTCAAGTTTATGCGGTGTAACAGTCGCCACCCTAAACTTGTTAACACACTGCGGGAGGTTTCACATCTCCTGCTGTTTATCTTGGTTGAAGATGAATGGTGACAGTGGTTGAGATCCTGGTAAAAGAAGTATCTGCCACCGATCTGCATGGGTAGAAGACAAAGAAGTTTTAACAGTACAATAAAAGAAACAAAACTTCAGGGTATATAAATCAAGCGTTAGAAGAAAAAAAAAACGGTAGGAGGAACCACATATTTGATTGTATGTATACACAAGTGGAGAAAATTGCAGAGTTAACATCAGGTTAACAATAGGTTACATGCCACATATAAAATCAACTTTGTGCACTATAATGTCAGTTCAGTCTTCTTTCTATACGTTCTTCTGGCAATTAAGACTATATAATATTGACTATACGTTGTTTGAAATTACGTTATACAAACATTAAAAGTATCATTTGAAAATTTCATCAAATACAAAATTGCATCGGTTATTTCAGAAACGACATGTGGCGATTTTCAACTTCTGAGAGATACAGTAATAATAATAACAATACATTCCAATAATTCTGCACACAAAATGAGTGGAAAATATATTTTAAATTAAATTAACAACATATAATAATATTTTTCGTTAATATTTAGTGGAAGAATTAATAGAATGAAATAGTTTCTTTCGTTTACCATAAAAATAGATGTTACGGTTATTTGCAATCCTAAAAATCATGCAAATAATTTATCGTTATTCGAAGAATCATTCAAATAATTAATAATGATGGGAACTGTGAAAGAAACCTGTAATTCTATTGCTATGGTCATGAAATCAGGTAAAGTAACATCGATGGACTACTTCAGATATAGATGAATGGTATCACATGAGATATCTCTCGAATTTTGTGGGTGCAGTTTGGATTCCATAACCCCCACACATGAACGATTGCTTTAAAAAAAAAAAATAATAATAATAATCGAAGACCAAGGAACAACTTATCATTGCGGTAACAATGACAACAATTGACAATTATGCCAATAATTCAACAATTTAGCGTAATGTCTGTGTGAAAGCTAATAGTCTATGGTTTGAGTAGGAATACCGAACTTCAAATTTGCTCGACTCAAATATTGAGCAAGTAAGTAATGTTCTTAGAATTGAACAAATATTTGTAGAGTTTCATACAGCAATCTCCGTTCAGCAGGGATTAAATATGCTTAAATAATTATTGATATGCTTGCAATCTTCAGTGGTTTACAATATTGATGTGCAAAAGTGCATATGGTAGTAGTCGCTTTATAATCATCATCATCATCATCATATTCAGCCGTTTTCTATCCACTGCTGGATGAAGGCCTCCCCCTTTTCTTTCCACATATCTCGGTCTGCTGATATCCTCATCCATGTAGCTCCTGAAAAACGCTTGATTTCATCTACCCATCTTACATTTGGACGTCGTCTCGGTCGTTTCTTTTCTCTAGGAATCCACTGTAGTACATTTGTCGTCCACCTTCCATCTGTTCGTCTAGCTATGTGACCGGCCCATCTCCACTTCATCTTCTTCGCAGTCTTGATTACATCCTCTACCTTTGTTTGTGCGCGAATCCATTCATTTCTCTTCCTGTCCCTCCTGGTTATTCCTAGCATGCTTTATAATATTTGTGCTTAAGTTACACTAATATATTTGATATTGGTGGTACTTCAGTAGAGACCCACAGTACTTACATGAAAAAAAAAAACAACTATTTTGTATGGACAATTTTAGTAACTGACTTCGGCCCATCACGATTCTGAATGCAATGCTTATTAAAATCCACAAACACCCGTGCTCTTCCAGGCTGGATTCGAACCGCGATCTTGCAGACACTAACCTAACGCCTCAGATCACACGACTGTCTCGATCGGGTTGCATGAATTAAATATTACATCCCAATGAAGAAAACGGGGTCGGTCCTCCAGTGGGCCAACGCCGGAGGCCGGTCAGAGTCGGGTCGCACTCGGTTCCCGATCGTCGGGCTGACAACCTCAAAGGCAGCAAAAACCTTCCAGAAAAACGCTCATTTTGGCCGGCATCGGCCCGACCATTTACCGCCCAAACCCTGATCATTTCCCGACAGTCACAGTCGGGCACCAGGCGTTTGCCGCCGTCGGCACAGCTAAGACGGCTCGCAAATAGCTATAAGAAACGTGTTTAGTTGGTGGAAATAAAGCATGAATGCTGTCTATTGGTATACCCACAGTTTCTCACATAAGCGCGAGAGCGAGTTCTCCCGCGCCCGCCTCGATCTCGCTGATCCTTACACATCAACGCGGGAAATTTCTGCGAACAGGGTTGCTGTGTAATCAGTTTTATTGACGTGGTGGGAATGGACACACTAATGATAATATGAGTACCAAGGAAATTACTTTAATTCGTTATTTAAAAATCTATATTATTTCCAAACGTGTGGTTTAAATCAATAGTCTGAATATTTGAAGAAATGGCTCAGCTCGAAAGATTATTATTATTATTATTATTATTATTATTATTGCCTGTTGTCCTTCAGAAAACATCGGCTTGCCGTTGCTTTGTGACTATTTGCTACCGAAAATATATATTTTGCTTGTTTGGGATATCTGTCGAAATAGTAGAATAATTTCGAGATTCTTTTAAAAAAAGTTTCTTTCACATTTATTTGAAATGTGTATGGGTCGAAACCAATATTACTTAGAACAAAGTAGCAAAAAGATTGACCTTTAATACAGTAGTGCCTCCGGTGGATGAGTGGTTAAGCTCGTAGCCTTATAATTAAGGTGTCCCGAGTTCGATTACCGGTGACTACACAAATTGTTTGAATCCCACGTTAAACTGTAGATCCCGTCCTCAGGACGTCATCATCCCATGGAAGGCAATGGCAAACCACCATGGGTCCACCTTGTCCAGGGATCTTCGGGTCAAAGACCTGCCTTGGGGTAGAACACCTATCATCATCATCATTAATACAGTATCGAGTAAATAAAATGTATAACAGAAAATGAGTAAAGGAAATGTACTCTGTCTTCAAACTGATTTGCCGAAACACAGTTCCGGTGCGTCCGAC
>JAGDQP010050354.1:0-14266 GCA_022664845.1 Lepisma saccharinum | reverse complement strand
GAACAAAATTTCGAAAACTTTGAAGTTCTGTAACTCGTGTTCCGCGAAACTTCGAAACGTAGTACTACAGGAGTGTTCATTTGAACTCCTCATCAATACACTGTGGAAGTTTCATGCTGATTTTCGTGTACCATTGGAGACATTTTCCTTGTAAGTCTAAAAGAAGAGGCAACATTAAAACTATAATACTCACGGTTGCTGACAATGTAAACAGAAAACAGCATGCAGAAAAAAAATACAATTGCAGCCAGTTCTTCCAGAAGTGCAAAGGGAAAGGAAATTTCCAATCAATCTGATGTGAGGAAGAATGGATATAATTCCACACCAGACACGGAACATGGAGAATGTGAGGATAATACCAGGCAGCACAGGAAAGAGAGAAAACAAAGAAAAGACACTTCTGTCCGTACGTACGTAAAAACATTTCCCACAATCGACAATGGAAGATTAGAAGAATGATTATACAGAATGTTTAGAAAACTATTTCAAGACATCAGCTGTCGACTGTATACGTTGCTTAGTATGTTCCAAATGAATACATGAAGATTTAACACCTCTGGTGTTAAGGTCGTCGGTTCGACCCTTGCTCATGCCACGTGGGTTTTGTGGTGGTGTTCCCGTTTCACTTTCTTCATTGCTCATCATCATTCATCTGACCTGAGCTAAACTTATCTAGAAATCTTAAAAATTAAATTCAAAATTAATTCTTCTTGTACTAACATACACTTTATGTAATTCGTTTAACAACGAGGAAAGAAATTAATAAACAATACGGGAGCGATATTATGTTTACATAGCTGGGAGGATACAAAGCGTAGTCACCAACTTAAATTAGGGGTCCTTTTTCTTTAAATATCGTCAATATTGTTATCCTAGATAGATGTAAATATATTGATTTAACTAATATTGCCAATATACCAGGGCACAGAAACATTTTGGTGGGCTCCGGGTTTTCCTCGGCCACGCATTAGTGTTACCCCTGCTTCATCATTTTTTACACTCTTAAATTATATAATCGGTGGACATATATTTTGTTCACCACAAACGTTGACTACTCACATACTTATTTTTCAGTATCATCTGACACTTTCAACACTTTCAGTGCATACTGATGTACTGACGTATATTTTTCTTCCTTACAACGAGAAACAAAGTTAAGTATGTCTATGCATCTTGATGTAGTCCTAGTTATGCGTTATCCACTATGCTTAACTCAATAACGCCGCAAAAAATAAAAAAGCTTTATTGAAAACAGATAGCCTAATTTGCAATTGTAAAACATTTTCGTTATTAACTCACTCACAGCTTGAGTTTAGAAACGCGTTACAACAATCTGGAAATTCTATTTGTAGGGTAAATCGCAGCGCTGAAATTAAGTAAGAGACGTGTCGCCCCACCGCGCGCTTTGTTTAATAAATCCGTGTCATTTGCTGGTAATTTTAATTGAGTACGGGGTATCCGTGTTCATATAGTCTTATAAGAAAATATATAACAGTTTAAGTGTTTAGTCTTTTGGCTCAAAATCATATAAATCCAAGGGCATTCCAGCTGAAATCACCCACTGCCCCCCAGGGCGACCTTCTCAGATTTGAAAAAAATATTTTCCGCAAGTAATATGGGCCAAGTAAAAAACAAATTTTACTCCTTTCGATTCCAGATATATATGATGGCAAAGAAAGGTTGAAAATCGTGATATTTCCTATTCGAGACTGTCGTTTAAATCGCAGAGTTTCATAAAAAGAGGTATAATTCTGTTATTATTGTCCAAATGACGTGACATTTTGGCAGAGTACGGCGGCAGTTCCATATGGAAATAGTCAGAAAACTGCATTTAATTAAACAAACATGGGTTTCTGGTGTGTGGTAAGTGTTGTTGACGTGATGAAATTTAGATATGCAGGCGTTCGAAATTTGGCCCAGAAATCCAAGATCATTTTCAAAACTGATATTTTACATACTATCTCTTGGGTCTTTTCAGCAGAGTTGTAGAGTATAAAAATCGCTTTCAAACGAGACAAGGAACAACCTTCTAAGTCAAACGAGTTTTATTTTATACACTGATAAAAGTTTTACTTAAGTAGTTAAATCCTGATGAGTACTGATACATGGATATATAATAAACAAATACTTAACAGGAAGTAATCGTAGGTTCAATACGGAAAAATGTGTGGTTGAACAGCGTATATTTACATTATAAGATTAGGTATAATTAGGCTGTAAAGTTATGTACAAGGTAACCACAAGTGATCTTTCCATTTTTGACGTCGCATGGGAAGACGAGACAACTGTTGCGGAAATGAGTGCCTCAGATTCTGGAAAAGCGATCAAGGTGGGAGTGGAAACATTGACTGCTACTAACACAGGTGCTTTGCGCACTCACATTGCTGAGAGTTCGAATAGTGGTGAAGACAATTGGTGGGATCGAAACAGATATTTCGGGCTTCTCTGCTTTATGACTCTAAGGTGGACTTGTCCGCAGCCGAATCAAGTCGCTGAATATACCAAGCCTTTGGCGATAACGATGTGAATGAATGCTCCAGTAGGCATTGGTTCCAGAAACTCAGGACGAAAAATTTGTTCCTATTGGACGAATTTCGCAGTGTTAGCCCACAGGACATTGATGACGAGGACCTGAAGGCAACCATAGAGAAGGGGATCAGCCAAAATAGAGACGTGGTAAGCTTGCCGAATACTTCCAGGTTTACGATCAGTCAGACTTCACCTATACCGCATAGGGAAGGCAAGTGGATACCCCACACATTGTTGGAAGTCAACAAGGACCAACGAGTGAAACCTGTTTGTCGTTAGTTTCTCGGCACCACAACACAATAACATTCGATCGAGTGGTCACCAGTGATGAAAAGTTAGTCCTTTACGAAACTCCCAACGGTTCCAGACATTGCTTGTCGCCATGGAACCCTGCGCCTCACATCACAAGACTATCTCTACATCTACGCAAGATCATGCTTTATATCTGGTGGGCTAGATCCCAAATGGTGCACTACAATCTCCTGCCACCGGACCAAACCATCACTGCGGACCACAACCACCTTCGTTCGAAATCCTTTCTCAACGAGGTAGATTTGCGGCAGGCGCTAACATCCTGCTTTGATTCCAGGCCCCCCCCCCCCCTTTCCAGTTCTACCGCCAGTGCAAAGCGCAGCTGTCGGAAGGTTGGAAAAAATTGGCTGGAAGCCGATGAGGATTACTTTAAGCAGGACTAAAAGTAATTTACATTTTCTGTATACCTTTCTGTTTCTATCAAAAACTTCAAGAATGAGTATACAATAAATGCATACTTTCTGTATACTTACACAATAAATGTTCTAGCATCCTGTGAAGATAATACTGATAATTAAACTTTAAAGATAACATATTATCGCATTCTTTTTGCAAAATTTGCTCAGCATGGTGCAAACGAGCTGCAATTTACTTCAACTGCGAGCTTTAGAAGGGCACTCTTTCTTGTATTCACAGACATCTTGAGCAACTCCAAGTAGTCTTGACCACACTGGTGTCAATGTATAATATTTTAGTGTCCAACCCCTCTTATTTATCGATGGGTAGTGAATTTTGGGTGAAGTAGCTTGGTCTCATATTTTTCCGCTTTAAAATAGTGCTCGAAGTACATGTTCAAATATTGTGGGTGCTATGTTATTGATTGAAATATGACACAAGATGTTACGGAGTTATTTATTGCACAGTAACACAAGACGAGGATCGTTCCAAGATAGTGGTAAGATGACCAGTTAAGTGGATACCATGTGGTGGACGTGATACAAATAATAATTCTTTTTTGCGTGTGAAAAAGAATTCCTTATTTGCCACATGTATTTTTCTCCGGTCGTGAAGAAATGATACTGTACCACAGAAAGACAATGAGTGAAATCCTCGGAAAGCAAAATTTATCCACAGTAAGTTCCAAGGTGTATCCACAGCTATTTGAAATACGTGGTCCTGATTTCCTCAAAGTATGATATTGCGAGAACAACGACATCAGTGTCTATCATGCGAATACAGACAGTATGGCATCCATGCTGCACTATATTAGATAAATAATTAAACAGTCTGGTGTCTGCTTCTTGATGCTGACTGTCCGCTGTCATCAAATTCTGTATTCGATTTTACTTTAACACAATACGTAGCGACCAGCATTGTGATCTTATGGTCTCATATTTGGCTTGTTTTTCTAAAAGCAGATTAAATTTGAATTTTATTGAAGGCTTTTTAGGAAATTTCAGCTCATACCGAATGGATGATGGGATATTTGGTGAAATAAAGAAAGTGGGAGGAATAGAGGAACCTTGAGAAAATCCTCGCACACAGTGTTTGTCCATCACAAAGCCTACATGGCAAGAGCAAACAAGTGAAGCCTAATGGTGATAGTTGCACTCCCGAACTACCATACCACCTTAAGTTAATGCAGTCAAGACATTGTCACTAAGTTGTGCAACACAATTCCATATTTTGTACTCTACTTTCCTTCTAGTTACATCCTGTAAAGCTTGTCCTTCTCGAGATGGCTCTCCACAAAAGAAAGAAATATTGGGGAATATTGGCTTTGATTGTTTCGTGGGCGTGTAGTACAGGCTTATTGGGCGATGTAGTAATTTCTTTATTCTGCCGATGTCGTAGTCGATACAATTTTCTGTTTTCTACCCTCAACGACATGCCTTGTACTATTTGGTGATGTTTAATAAGAGTTTCTGCAATGGTCAAATCACATTTTTTCATTGGTGTACATTGATTCCCTTTCGTACACAACGCAGCTCATAAAACTTAGGAAAGTTCGTAGCACATGGTTCGTATAAATCATATTTGTCCCTGTCCCGTTTGTTCAGTGCAGGAGACACTAAAGAGTCCTAATCACCACCACATCCTTGGCATATAACAGATGGCTGCCAGTTCAATAATAACCAGGAGTCCTTGTCTTAGAGGACATCAACAGGGAATATGAGGGGGTAACATGCTGAAACCTACATGTGCATCTATGCGGATTTTCCAGAAGTGAGAGAAAACAATTGTTGGTGTTCTCTGGAGAAACTCTAACCTTGGTGGTACTAATTGAAGTAAATTGAGGTATAAATCCCCCAGTGAACTTTATTCAATTCCAGTTTTGTGATATATTTTTTTTAAAGAAAAAGATAAAGCCAAATAAATTTTGTACATGAGCGGTGTGAGCTTTTGGACTTGTGGGATTTTGCACGTTACCTCCTCATTTGAACTTATTTTCTGCCATTTGACGTTTGATAATCAAGATTATAATTAAGAGAAGGTACACTTTTAATTGATTTCAATTTGTAACAAATATGTAAAGCACAACAAATTTCTTAACTAGTACTGCTCCACTCAATGAAAATTTCGGAAATGTCCATACTTTCGAAAACTATAAAATGAGACCGGTTTGACGTAAAAGGTTGCGTTTGGACTCGTTAGAAAGAGATTTTGATACTCTACAATTTTGGTAGGGGATCCAAATTTATAACAGTTGCATTTACCTGACTACGAATGAAGATGTGTAAAATCGCGAGCAGCCATTTTGAAAATGACGGCCATTATGGATTCCTGAGTCAAATTTCGAATGCCTCCATATCTAAATTTCATTACGTCAACAACACCTACATACCAGAAGCCCATGCTTGTATCATTAAATGCAATTTCCTGGCTCTCTGCTGCCGTACTAGCAGGATATCCTAAAAAAATATACATAGACTTTCCTTCTACAGCTTCAGAAGATGTATTCTATGGTTTGTTAAATAAACGAAAAATTAAAAAAAAAATAGTGTATCGCTTGTTGATGAAACATTAATTAGTTTCATGATTTGGGCAATTAATGAAAGGAAGAAAATTGCACCTGTTACATAAATGTACAGTTGAGGTTCAGAGAACAGCTTCAACGCTGTTCCAATATTCCTTCATTTAAAAAAATATATATTTAAAATATGTGAAAAAATTATCCATGACACGTTATAGTAGAACAACAATTAGTTTAGTGGTGTTGTTAAACATTAATACTGTTCCTATGACACGAGGCAAGTGTAGAGAATTATTTATTCCTAGAAGTTTCAACAAATTGTGGATGTTATAATAATCAAAACCTGAATCAAATATACAGGGTGGTCCGACGAAAAGTTTCCACCAGTTTATTTCGTAATCTAGTAGTTTATTTGAAAAATCCCGAAATAGATCATCTTTAGTTATGACGGGGGACGAATTACCGAGACAAATTTAACGGTGAATCCACATTCTCTGTGGTCTAGTGGTAAAATCTTCAATTTTCTTAAATAGCAACATGGGTTAAGTAACACATCATTTAAAAATCCTCTTTTTATATTTGTAAAACTGTTATTATTTTGGAATTTCACCCAATACTTTGGGAGAAATCGTGTTTGAAATATATCCTAATTCTACACTGGAAATACTCGAAATCTGTAATACACACATAAAAACGTATTGCACCACCCAAGTGTAACAGAATTGAGGAAGAATGTACGAGTAATACGAATGTCAAATGTAAGAATGTACGAATGTCAAATGAAAGTACAATACGTAGGTAGCAAACAGAGAGAACCTTATTGTTCTGAAGCAAAACAATACGTAAAGACAAAACAAAATGTCATTTTTTACGCAAGTACGATATTGATGATGACACTTTCTACAGACAATCAGTACAATGTCTCACCTCCTCTTGTATTCCGTAAAGCTTGCATTCGCAAAGGTCATGCAAGTGCTTCTGGTCTAATTGGTGCCATGCCGCTTCCGCAACTCTTCGAACTCTTGAAGTGATTTGCGGGTAGTTTTTCTGAAAGCCCTTTGGAGCATATCCCAATCATGCTCAATTAGATTCATGTTAGGAGATGACGAAGGCCAATCCTTTCTTCTGATACCGACTTCCTGAATGAACTGATTGATAATAGCAGCAATGTACTCGAGCATTATCATCCTGCAAAACAAAATTCTGGCTAATGTGCTCATGGAAAAGCTGAAGAAACTGCATTTAAGATTGCCATCCCAATACTTCAGACTCGTGATCGTTCTTTCTACATGAACAAGGGGTGTCCTACGGGCATGCATACCGGTTCAAAAGGTCACAGATCCATCATGTTGCTTGTGTCAAGGAGCAATGTCACATTCATGCTGTTTCATTGCCCATGCGCAACGAACTACATGGTGATGCGCATTGCGTTAGGTGCCGCGCCAAGGTCGCTTAGCCCTGAGATAATATTCGTGCAGACTATTCTGCACGGTTTCACGCGATACCACAGTTACAGTTGCGTCCCGGAAGTTTTGCTGTAGGGTGGTCGCATTGTCGGAAGGATTTCCAGGGGGTAGAAAGTATGAGGTATCGGTCCTCATTGGGTGTAGTTGCTCGCGGTTGGTCACTACGCGGTGTGCCTTCCACATTTTTAGTCTCCAGGTAGCGTTGTAAGTTCTCACTACATCACTGCGCTGTGGCCCCATTATCCTACCGATTTCTGGAATATGTGATCATTCAGATGCGATCGAATGGAGAAATGGGTTGACATTTCATGGCAGAGTGTACATACACATCTAGCACCACTGCACGAGTATCACTGTCGTTCAACGACATGTTGTTGCTTCTCGCAACTCAACACTACTATACAGGCTGCTGTGAGATAGGGTCATATCACGGTGTCACATTGTGTTCATTTGCTGCTAAACTAACAAAGTGTTGTACTTTTGCCTACATTCCTCCATTGTTTCTGATTTCTACCTTCTCAGATTTGAATGATTTTCTTTCCACTAGTAATATGAGTAAAGAAAGAGATTTTTATTTGAATTTTGTTTATGACATTTAGGTATTTAAGCCTCATGGTGGCTTGGGGGAGGGGAAGAATTGCAGAACGGAATCATTCCAGCATTTGTCTGGTGTATCGGAGTAAAACTCTGGTAAAGCCTGAGCCAGATTGGTCGGGTGATGGGATTGAATCCAAAACCTCCGGAATGGTAAGTCAACTCTCTACCATTCAGCTAGGGCCGCACAGTTCTATTACTTGGAGTAAGTTTTCGGGCAAGTACCATGAACTTCCAATTGCCTCAAACACATGTTTAGACAGACACATCTGTAAAATAGTTACTTTGTTTTATTCTGAACCACGTAGACATCTAGTTACATTAACACAGGGTCTCAGATGACTTCGTGTTTTGGAATAAAAGAAAGCAAGTATCTTACAGACGCTCCTAAACATGAGTTTGAAACAACTGAAAGTTCACAGTAGTTGCCTCTGGAAGTAACAGACCCTGTAATTGAACCGAAGCATTTTTTGAACGTACTGAAAATTTGCTTCTGACTAGGCTATTAGATGAAATGAAACATCAGAGAGTTCACGCATAGATGAATGTAAAACCCAGACAGTCCGGTTTCTTGGCTTGACTTCTAAGAATCAGTGATAATGACATTAATGATATCACACATTAATCTGTAACAGTACCAAATTCAGATATAAAAGGTTTCCTTTGACATACTCAGGCAGATAAACGATGTATCGATTTGGTGACAAAAGCCTCACGCAAAGTCTGTGGAGCTCAGTTCAGAGATTGACACAACAGGTCTGTACATTCAATATCAGCAATCTCTAAATTATCTCATAAATCAGAATTTTAAGTTATAAATACTATGTTGAAAGAATGAGAACAGGATATCTTAACCTATAATAAACATTTGCTGTTAAGATCTGCAGAACACCGTATGTGGCTGGTTGGTCGGGAGGGGTAGAACTCAAAATGCATGGTAATAAAACGATGTAGATGAGAAGGAATGGAATATTCTCTTGTTAACACATCTTTTTGTATTTCAACTATATTACCTGTAGCTAACAGTAACACCTGTGGAGCGTTGGAAAAGTAGCTTTGATGTAAAAAAACTGCATGTTTGCAAGACAAAAGGGTAGTATTGTAGCACCTTTCTTCATTTTTAGTTGTGTTTTTTTTAAAAACATTTCGATCGTTTGCATTTCCTTCCGTTGCCTTCTGTTCTAAATTTCTTACAGACTTTTAAATCTTTTTTTTTTTATTCCTTGTTTCGATGTCTGTACACTATTGGTGAAAGGAAGAAAGAAGAAACCGGGAAGTGATATGTTGGTTAAAGGAATCGTCGGTTGGCCTTGCACTCATCGCTCACTACCCAATTTTCTCAAGTGATTTCGTGCCATTAAGAGATTTAGAGAACCTCCTCCTTCTGCGTCTCCTCCACCTCTGGGTTCCACTCTTCTCAGTTTCCAAGGAGGAGGAAAAATCAAAGTTGCTTGTTGCGTTTTCCATCCGTTTTGCTCCCTTCTTCGTAGACACTCTTTTTCTATTTACGAACATGTTCTTCTTTATTTTCATCCACCCTTTAAAGCTTTACAATATGTTTCCATTGTCAGGGTTTTGGTGTGTTCTTATTTACTTTTTTTCTCTCTCACAAAGAGAACGAGTATAGAAAGTGAATTTCTGATGATACCAGTAGAGATTCATAGAAAGTGTACGATGGAGTACGAAGGTTGGATAATATGCCAATGCTACTAAAGTTGAACATTCACTAGAAAGTTGGCCTAATTGAGCCATTTTCTTTGAATACGAGCGTACTTTCGAGGAATATTACCATGTTTTGGAGCACAAATAATATTAATACTCGATCCCGGCTCGTACCATGTGGGCTTTGTGGTTGAGAAATACCATGTACCTGGTTCTCCGGGGGGGGGGGAGGTCCCGTTCTCTCCCACTTTCTTCACTCTACCAATTTTCCCGTCGTCATCCATTCGGCCTGAGCCAAATTTGCCTAAAGTCTTAAGTAAAACTCAAATTCGAAATTAGAAACAAACCATTCGCCGACCTGGTAGCCGTGTGGGTTAGGGCGCTAAGGCAGCAATTCGAAAGTCCCGGGCTCGAGTTCCGGTTGGAGCATGGATGTTTGTGATTTGTGGATTTTAACTACAACGTGACGGATAATCGTGACGGGCTGAAGTCAAATGTTATTAGGATGGCCCATACAAAATAAAGTTTTAAAAATTAACCCTAATTTCGATGACGTGGATTTCAATCTTTTCATTTGCTTCCTGATGAGCTCTACGTAGAGATAGTCGGTTGGTGTCGTGAAAAGCCTACCATTTATTTAGAGAAGCACCAGATAAAATTTTATGTATTTTTACTTTTCTTGGCAATGTCGTCCTTGGTCACAGCAAACCCTCCCTTATTCGTGGGAGACAGAGAGAAGATGGTAGAGGATCTGGCTCCAATCGAAGACGAGATACCGGTTTTCAGCTATTGGAGAGATGTTAAATTGGGGGATTGCGAATCATTAAAGCTTACAAGGAAAGCTATCAAGAAGTCCGCCCCCCAAAAATACAATATTTTAGGTTCATTCTAAGGAAACATAAGGCATAAGAACATTATGTCGAATAAACACGTAATGGAATAAACACATTATGTAATTAAGATCACGTTTTGTTTAGGAATACTGTAAAAATATACGTAATTCCGTTTATTAAAACAGTGAACTAATGAACAACACTTATTATTCACTAATATTTGGTGGATCTCTATAGAAGAAGCCCTTGGACTGATTAACGATTTCTTTTATTTCACTTGCTCAATTGAAGCAAAAGCAAACAGAAGCCCTCCTATAAGATCATAAGCACTACCTTTGTATTTCTTGTCTCAAAGAAGGATTTACAGTGATTACGGAAGACGAAGCTTGTTGCATTATTATATTTATTAAACCAATAAACTGAACATAGTTTATAATACATTTATGAGATACTTACTGATAAAGATGAATCCAGACCCTTCATAACCAAAGAACTAACTGAAGGTAATTTCTTTCATGTCTTTGCAATTGTGTGTGAGTCAAATTATACGTTCATGTGCTTTCATTGTGGAGAACTGTCTCATTGAACATACTGAAGTTTAAATATTTTTTCTGTCTAATCCCGATGCTCATTTTTCCGATCTAGCTTATTTTCCGTTATTCTTTCCTCTCATGTTATACAATCAATTTTTTTACCACATTCCGTCAGCCCAATTTCAAATATTCCTCCTACTTTGCTGCCATCTTCTGTTTCTGACCTTGTTTACCTATATAGTCCAGTAAATCTAAGGAAAAAAGTGGCTGAACACGCAACTAATTCCAACAGAATATCTTTCTGCATTTTCCGGGACAGAATTGCGTCATGAACAACATATTAAAAGTATACGAAAAATCTACGGTGGCATTTGCCGCCAATTTAACCCCCCACCATATTGGATTTTTATGGTCAACACTTTTGCTTGAAATATTGATAATATCTTCTCACAGAATGAAGCTAGACATTTCGTTCTGGCGTCAAACTGAAGCCAATAGACGGTATAAGTAACAAGAGGTAATAGAATCCTTACATACTGCTGCCATATTTAAATACGGTGGTTGTTATCCCAAAAATGTTGTTATGTTTGTGTCGTTATATGGCAAAAAACTATGAAACCGTCACAGATATGGTAAAACATTCCCTTATAGAAATACTAGAGCCAAATCTGTTCTTGCCGACGGTATCAAAACCATTGCTTTATCTTAAAAAAACTTAGGGAGATAATCGATTATGTGTGCTCCTATGTGTTGTGTTTTCGGACATGTAATTTAGGACTTGTAACTGAGAGCTTTTGTCTGCTTCTTCTGGAAGAGGAAGTCGTCCTCAAGAACACATCAAAATGTTTACCAAAATCCAAGCTATCCTTAGCCACCATTTTTAGTCGCCATCTTGGATTTTTGTAACATAACTATAATTTCTTTACAGAAACAGTTATATAGTTTTTTCTACTCCACCAAATACAACTTATCGTACGCTATTAGAAAGGTAATTAAATTTGCTATAATTTACATGTTATTTTGTAAGACGGTATTTTAAATACTTTGACCCCAACACAGTTAAAAATGGACTTTCGAAACGTTACTGCAATTACTACATTGAAAAGCCGGTTGAAGCCAAAATTACGACTGAAAATGGTAAAAAAAAAAAAAAAAGCTATGTGCCAACATCATACAATAGAACAATATTGAAGCAAATGTAATAAGCTGTACATAGTGCTGATAACTAAGAACTAATTCCAACATAAACATTGCCTTACTTTTCAGATAATTGACAAAAAAATATTAAAAGTGTGCCGATGTCGATTGTGTTACCATTTTCAGTCGGGGTCTATGTCAGAACGCCCACTGGTCAGATCGCCCACTTCTGAAAATGGTCAGAATGCCCACCAAAATGGTCAGATCGCCCACCAAAACGGCGAAACACCCAAATTTAGAAATGGTCAGAACGCCCACTTTTAAAAATGGTCAGAACGCCCACCAAAATGGTCAGAACGCCCACTATAAAGGTCAGAACACCCAAATGCAGAAACGGTCAGATCGCCCACTGGTCAGAACGCCCACAAGTAAATATGGTCAGAAAGCCCACCAAAATGGTCAGAACGCCCAAATGTATAATCGGTCAGAACGCCCACTTTTCAAAATGGTCAGAACGCCCAACGAAATGGTCAGAAAGCCCACCACTCTGAATGTGTACTGGTCAGAACGCCCACTGATCCGAATATACAAACATAAAAAAAAATAACAACGTCCAACGCTGCAAACATCATATCCTTAACGTTCTTAAAAGCGGTCAGAACGCCCACTCTTGAAACTGGTCAGAACCTCCACAGTGCAAACATGATGGAAAAAACTCGGGAAAACTTTCACAAAGTCTATATTTTGGTGAACATTTTGTATATAATTGACAGTAGACTATCTGATATTTAGCTTCCGATGTGTCTTTTTTTCCCTTTCTTTTACAACAAAATAGCATTGTTCCAACTTGAGAGTATTTCTCTTTTCGTCAGGAACATTGAGAATAATTTCTCAAATTCCTCTTTTCACATCCCCATTTAAAATTCTCTGTTGAGAGTCCATCTTCTCCTGGTGATTTTTTGTTCTTCGTCCCTCGAAATACTTTATCAAGTTCTTCTATCATTACGGCTGAGACATTTACATCATTTTTCCTGAAATTTCTTTTCCTAGTTCTTATTCGGAGTAAAACAATCATCTGTAGAAATTTTCAAATATTTTTAAACTTTCCTCCTTACTTCTGGTTTCTGTCTCATCTGTCTCTTAACTGCAATTATTTGATTTTTCCCTGCCATGGGCTGCTGTTTTGTTTTCTTCAGGCTCTTCTCCTCGATTAGATTTCAAATAAGATTTTCGTTGTATCTTCGTACTTCCTCTCTTATTTTATTTCCTCCGGTTTTATTTAGTGCTATTTACTCAATCCTCTTTATGTAATTTTCCTCTTCTTTCATTTCCCTCCTTCTCTTCATCAAGTTCAGCCATAGACCTCATAATAGATAGACTTATCACGCTTCCATATTTCTGGCTGCGCTAAAACTAGTAAGTTTTTGTACGGAAGCACATGATTTTGATTATTCTGCTAGGTTGCTCTACCATCGACCACACAAGAGAATATGAGGTCTATCGTTTAGTTTCTTTTGAGATTTTGCTATTTTGTTTCATTTTTGATGCCTGTTATTTCCTTTGCCGTCTCCCTTATTATCTCAGTCAGTATTTTGTTTCTGCTATTGATATTTTCTTTATCTTCTAACTCTTTTAGAGCGTTGAATTTGTTGCTTAGTTCTATCTCGAATATTTGTCTGCGTTTCCTTGGAATTTCCCGATCTAAAAGTAGCGGTTTTCTACTGATAAGCTTCTTTCCCTCAAGTTTAGTATTTAGTTACATTTTACATCTTACCATAATGATAACTCGAAATTTTGAAACTATTAAGAACAGACACGTCTTGAAGATTTTCCCTGTTATTCGATAAAACGTAGGTTATTCCGTTTTTAGTGCCAGTTGGGCCTTTCCATGTCCACTTCCTCTGGGGTGGTTTCTTGAAAAATGTTTTGGAAATGAACAGTCTGTTAGTTTCTGAGAATTCCACTAACTTCTCTCCTCTCCTGTTTCTTTTGTCAAATCCAAAGTTTCTCACTTTCGTGCCACTGTTCTGCTTAGTTCCTACTTTTGCATTGAAGTCTCCCATTACACTATGTAATTATATTTATTACTGTCCAAATCTTCTGTATCTCCTTGTATAGGTCCTCGACTTCCTCCTTTGGATGCGACGTTGTTGAAGCATTGTATAACTTCCATACTTTATCTCTTGTTTATCTTTATTCAGTTTCCAAAATTGACTTAAAATTCTTACCGGAATGGTGTTATTATTGACCATACGTCATTGCAGTTTTCTATACGATTTCTATATG
>JAGDQP010050352.1:2006-14266 GCA_022664845.1 Lepisma saccharinum | reverse complement strand
GGATATTCACGTGCGGAGGAAAAACTTTGCTGCAGGTGTCAGTTTTGCTCCCAAGCCCTGAGTGAAAGCTTCTTCCCAGAGACGTCGAGTCGATGCTTGTGGTCGGGAATAGGGTATGGATTACGGCTACGCGAAAACTGCCATCAAAGTTAGTGTTGTGCAATTGCGTATGTGTACAAACTGGGGAATCGGGTCTGTTAGTGCCGGAGAAATGATTGTGAATATTGACACGGGACTGCCCCACCTCCTTTTCATAGAATGCCGAGCAGAGTATACAGGTTAGGATGTATGTAACGTTTGAGGTTTGACATTTTCCTTTGGGATGTTGAGTGAAGTTTCCATTAGCTCTGCTGATTGATATAGTTGGAGACGTGATGAGGATGGGATAGGTTTTGTATCTAGCGTTGTTATATTTGTGGGCGGGAACTGAAGGCAATTGAGAGGAAGAGTTAGTGTGTATTAAAATGTTTTTGAGATTAGGAAGGTGCTGTCAAAACTAATCTCGGCTTGGTGGGAAAAACTGATCTGTATCGGGATCAGATTGGAGCTTTATGGAAGTGGGAATGCAGAATTTGCTTGATCTTCGTTAGTTCGGGATGAAAAGCTAAGGATAATAAAATTATATATAAAAATTGAAAAACTACAAATAAAAAACTAAGGATGATAAAAATCGAAGTACTTACGTATGACAGCTCACGTTATAATTCTTGTAGAAGTCACATAAAAACAAAAACTGTCACTAATTTTGGAACTCTTTAGTTCTTCAGGTTCGTAGAAAATGTGAACAGACATGTTGTTTCTGTGAATTCAGGAATCACCTTGTTCTTGCCTTTAATATTTCTATATAAGATGGTCGCTATTTATTATACCTGAAACTTCATAATAAATAAATGCCCGTTCCTATTTTAAACCACATTACTTTTAAAACTAAAGTTGATTTGTTGGTCTTGTAATTACTGATCAACCGTTAAGATATCAAAAAGCACAATGAAAATTTAAATTTGTCAAATGTAAGAAATATATTTCGTTTTATGTACACTTCAGAAGTGTGTTTCATATTCTGCTGCGGATTTTAGTTGCTTGTTGAGGATTAACTATTTCAGATCTTGACACTGTGCCATAAACATTCTGATATTCATTGAAACTATTTTTTGAGACTGCAAACTTCTGTTATGAAAATGTACCAAAGATCGTAGTCTTCTATTAAATATTAATAATAACCAAATAAAATTATTTTCCTGGAGTTTTAGTCTCTCTTCCTTTTGCTTCTGATATGGGGTGCTAGCAATCATAGTGCTCTGTCAGTTGTTATGATTAGACCGAGGATATGCGATTTCGCCAAGAGCATGAATATGCAAGTATATTACCAATAATAAAAGATTCCAATGCTCCTTAAGGTTTACTTGCAAGCAGTTATTAGCATTTCCATAATGAGCAAACCAGTAACATTGAAAAATTATTGAAAGCTTATTAGTTCCCAATATTGAATGCTATATACGCAACTCATCTCATTATATTTCATCACATATTACACAAGAACATCCCACATTGGATATATACTTATTTGACATATTCTCCTTCCGACATTATCATACAGTAGTTCTTTTTCTTAATTCAGATTAGCAACACCAAAGATATATTTAAACAAGCGCGCATCTTAAGAAATGCATTTGAAACTAACAATGTTGCCAGAAACTTCACTGAACATGAATAACACCACTGCAATAACTTGTAAAAAGAATACACAATTTTAATTCGAAATAACAATTAGCATCAAGATAAATGTTCATTTAATCGGAAAGATTTTTTTTTTTTTTTCGTCCTGTAACTCCAAATTTCAGACTTGACTTAGACCACTATAAGTCTAAGTTTCCCGTATTTCTTTTGTTAATTTCTTAACTAATGGCTATTAATGTTGAGGAATTAAGAAATAATACTCTATAATTTTTATATTCTAGTTCAGTGCAAACCTTTGTTATTTTGATTCATATCGGTTTTCGTGAATCTAATAATTAAAGAATCAGCTATATTTTACATGTAGACTTCGTAAAAAAATATATTAGTGCAATGTATCGTTTAATTTTAATAGTTAAATTCATACTTAATAATACCAGGCATAATTTCTTTTCACTCGCGGTTCTCTAGTTCAACAGATAATACAGATCTATGTTATACAGGGTGTAACTTAATTAATGTAACGAACTTCAGGAGTTGATTCCTGAGATCAAAACAAGGAAAAAAACAAGTCCTCTGGCATTTTCTCGAATTCCGTTTCGTGTAGAAGAGACAGGGTTGCCAACTTGAAATCCTAAACCGACTGCTGACAATTGTAACTGAACAAAAGGATGTGGAAAAACTGCGCGAGGTGATTCCAAAAATCGAAACAAGATGCATGTAACTGTGAACATCTGAAAAAAGCACAGGTGCCTCAATAATGACCAGGATCAGCCTGTGGTATTCGATCGTACTGTCGCATGGAGTTCGAAGCGGATTTCGAGAATATGCCAGAGAACTTTTTTTTCTTGTTTTGATCTCAAGAATCACCTCCCGAAGTTCGTTACATTAATTAAGTTACATTCTTTTTAAGTGCATAAGAAAATTCGCACAAGATTATAAAGTCATTAAGTGCATTTAGAAGAAGGATAAACGAGATGTTATAGCAAGAATTACGAAGCAAGGTACATCATCTAAAAGATAAGTAGAATAATCCATTGGCACCGTTGTACTTTGTTCATGAAAAATGTTGTCTTTAAAATCTCGAGTTCTGCAATGAGTTTTTTTTTCTTCTTCTTTTTCTTCAGAGTGTGAAGAAGACAGGCAGATTAATCATTTCTCATGAAGCTCCAATAACTGGTGGGTTTGGTGGTGAAATAGCAGCAACCGTGTTGGTAAGTGAATTTTACTTTTATAAAAATGTGACATTTACACAATAATTAATTTTAATTGATTCCAAACAATTTAGGCCAAGCTTCAGGAGCAGAAATCCTGAGATTAATTTAGTTAAACTTTTCGTAATGGGATCAAAGAACAATCCCCTAAAGCGAACTATAATAGATCCTAAGTCTTTCCGAAGATACAGGATAATATTAGAAAGTGCAATGGATGAGTTAAGAAGACTTATCAGACTATATCTGTATAAACACAGTGCTTGACAGCTTGGCACCCGGATCAGTCGGAGTTATTTGTGCACGGGTGATTTTTTTTAACCATGCATTGTCTTTGGTTATGCAGATATGGTCAGGTATTTTGTTAACTCATCCATTCCCGTTTCCATTGCTCTTCGGACGAAGAATACAAAGTGTTCTTCAAAAGACCTCAGTGTCTGTTCGTTTTTGGAAGTTGTTCCTTTATTCCATTAGTGTGAGTTCAATATGACGGAAACCTCCCCACTAGTATTGACGCAGTTAAAATTTTATTTGAACGTGGGTTCAAAAGTTCATGTATTCTGTAGAAATTTTGTAAATATCATATTGTGCACATTATGTCTAAGGTATGGGACCACTGCTTAACAAACATACTCACAATTCAATGTATGTTAACTTGCATCAAGGCAAGGAATACTTCCTGGTGAATGGAATTCTAAAGTTTCAAATTGAACGTCACTTGTTACCACTTAAGCATATATGAAGGCTTTCCATTGATTCAGAATCATTATAAGTCTGTAATGGTTGTTGACTTACAGAGACTTCTTCATAACAGTATTATTCCTTAAGTTATTAACTTTACAATGCTAATACGTCAACTAAAGCAGCATCAGTAATCTTAAATTTTAACGAAAGTAGGTTGTTTCTTGTACTCAAAATTTCTTTCTTGCATCTGGCAATATAATAAACTTCGGTAAGGTGAGAACTCCAGCATCATCAATTTTTTCCCCGGTTAATGCAATTTGATGTACAGTAACGTAGTTTATGGTAACTATATTCTATTTTGTATTTAACTTCATTACGTAGTGATTTGCTATAACTAGCAGACGATTGTAACACAGAAATTCTAGGAATTCTCGTATTCTACGTGTTTTATATACGTCTTCGTAATTTCATAATCTTTCGTAATTTCAATTGGAAATACGCTATAATCTGTTATTCATTACTTTCTTTGCAGGATGAATGTTTCCTTCATTTAGAATCGCCCATCCAAAGAATATGTGGATTCGATACACCATTCCCACACGTTTATGAGCCCTTGTATTTGCCAACGAAGTGGCGTGTATTCGATGCTGTTAAAAAGTCCATTAACTACTGACAGTGTGTTTTTAAGTAGTCGATTTTTTTAATCTGGTTGATTTTACTGCTTATTGTTTTAGATGTACTGATGGAGCTTCCATAATGCACTATATGTACATTTTTATAGTGCAAACCTGTTACTGATATTTTGCGGGAACTATCTGCTTGGTAGTTCATGTCTCATGTGATACCTCTGATCTTAAAATCTGTGTAAATCTTGAGTCATTGTAGAAAGTGCATCAGGAATCTAGCGTTGGAATGTAAAGAAAACTCATCGCTAGTAGTTTACAGAAGATAAATATTTTTGTATTTTATGTTTATTTTGGTTTAAAGGAAATTATTTTTTATATATTTGTGCAATATGTATTTTTATATGATATGAGCAATAAGCTGTGTATTTAGCTTGCGTGACAGTATGTTAGATGTCAAATGGCAAATTTAAAAACAAAAATAACTAAGTTGAATTATAAGCTACTACGTGAATTTGCTCTGTAGTTTTACTTATGTGGTAACACCTCATTTTGTTAACTATTTGAATTCGTCTATTTTAGTGTAGATAGTATGTTGGGAGTCTTTGGTATAGTTAACGGGAGATCTTGTTTCTTGCCAACGGGTTTTCAAAAACCCTGTCTGGAATTGGGCGTGCAGTGAATTCACTGCACAGTCACCTAGTTCAATCTTACTACTGTCTGCCTGACCTCGGTAATCTTGAAGGGTTTGAAAACTGTCGGTGGTTTAACAATAGGCTTCTTCGGCTTATTAGGTGCCTTCAGCAACTTCTCGTTCAGTTTGCGAACCTTCATTTGGTGACCTCTTGCTTCTTGGAGTTACAGTTCTTCCTGCTCTTCGGGACTCAATACTTGAAGCAATCTCTTGCGAAGCCTGGTCTGAAGAGCTGGTAACTGTGGGATGGTTATGGGACGAGGGCCTGTAGGTTGTGGCACACATGGTTTTCACTTAAATATACTTGGAGTAGAAGGTAGTGAACATTGAACGATATTGAATGGCATGAATGTTATTGAACGGTTGAACTCAACCGAAAATGGATATGTCATGACTTCAAGTTCGTATTTGAAACCATCATTTTTTTTTTTTTTTTTTTATGTTTTTTATGTTTTTCAAACGATTTTATAAGTGAAATTAACTCCAAACTTCCATGTAACTCTCGCTGATATTTTTAGAGGGCAAAAGATTTAAGATGAGAAACTAGGCTGAGTTAAAATCATAGTTCGCTGGAAGCATCCCCGAGATTCAATTGCTGACATGGATTGCAATGAAACTAATAGTTTATATATATCAAAAACATATTAGGGTTGCAACAGTAGTGATGTTATACGTATTGAAGACTACTATCAACTAAGTAGCATATATGTTAATGGCTTTGGGTGACTCGCGGGAACATCTGGTCACGCAAAGGTAAGTTTGTTTTCTTCGTTACGAAACCAACATTTGATTACATTTTAATAATTTACAGAAGTAAATTATAGATTTGTTTATATATTAATGAGAAATTGATATACAAAAATAGCAGAATATAAGTTTCAAATGTTTAGATCGTTAGATAGATCATAATAAATTATGGATTGGACTTCATAGATAAATGATACTATAAATTATTCATAATCATCTGAAGCCACTACCTATCAGTACGTCAAATAATTATGTTCCAACGTTATCAGGTTCACACCACTTGTCAACAGTTACATCTGAACTCTGGCTGAAGGTAAATAATCTCTCATAAACCCTGACAGTTTTAGTTTAATTAAAAATAAAATGTCAAAAGTTTTCAATCGATATATGTTAAATGATTTTGAGAACTCAGATATTATCAGTGTATAATTATCAGACTACAGTCTTTTCATGTTTTTCTCTCCGTCTAATTATAACACAACACTAAAAATGAAGAATCATAAAATAAATACTCAACTTACTTCTTTATCCAGTCCTCGCTCGAAGATATTTCCTTACTCGCGTGGTACTGTACACCTGAGACCGTCTTCAGATGTGTTTATGTAATGTTTTTTTCTGTTAAATTTGTGTGTATGAGGAAAATGCTGTAAAAAATATTATATACAATATTTTATTAAAGTATGTGTTGTTGTGATATAACTTACATGTTGAAAATTTCGTTTTCAGCTGTTTTCAAGTGTGAACAGGCCACATACAGGCACCTGAAGATGGTCTCAGGTTTGAGACTGAAAAATATTCCGTGATTATAATTATTATTATTATTATTCAAACAAAGACTAGAGAAAGAATTAAGTACAGAATTTATTTTATGATTTGAATCCTCCGACGTAAAAATGGTACTATTGAAGAATTGTAGTTTGGGATGATTGTTAATTTTCTTTCCATTGGATGTGTTTCCATGCCAGTCGTCACAATATTTCAAACTTCCTATTCAGCTCCATTAAGTGTTAATTGTCAGAGAGAATAATTTATAGTATTATTCTGCATTAAAACTATCATATATATTAGTTAGTGCAAGGTTGAGGCACGGAGCAACGCTATACCTCGAAGTAAACTACACTGTCACTTTTCAGCTCAAAGATTTGTTGATTTGATACGTTCTTTCACATTTTTTTGCGACATGGTGTGTTATCAATTGTCAATCCTTATATAAAACAAACTATGACATGGTTGTGTATACCTCCCGGAAAAGAATACTCAATTTTCCAAAGTCGGGGTTTGGCAGAAAGTGGCATAGTGCAGGTTAAAATATTGTGACAGCTGTTCCAGTAATCTATCTTGATATGTTTTATGTTTTCTGGATATTTAAAGTGATGATATATGGCGTTGGGAAACCGCATACTTGGTGTTTTATTTATTTAGCATGGAATTGGCAACTTTGTCTCCATATTCGCTACTACTGTAGTTTCAGCTTGAGAAGAAAGTATCCTGAAAGTTTTATAACTGAATTTATTTTGCATAGCATTTCTGTGATAATTTTATAACCTTCTTGAAGCTGTCCATTTTGTAAACACGACGTATCAGTCTAGATTTGAAACATGGTTGGACATTTCGCACTCCGTGTTCATCCTTTCTCCAATCTTCAAAACTAAATCGAGTCTACTGAACTCGTTCGGATGATTAAAAGAGAAAACGAGTTATTCAGTTCGGGGACAGATTTGCACCAGACCTCCTCTCTCCACGTTATCTGTAATTTATTATTTGTTTTTTAAGCACCCGAAGAAGTTAAGTGAAGTAGAGAGAATGTTGATTGACATGTTGTTAGGTGAGTGGTGTTCATTATCGTACACAGGAAAACATAGGTATACATAGGTTGAAAGTCTACTCCCAAACATTAATTACTCACGTGGACGATGAACCTTTTTCTATAGTTAAATGAAGTTAACTGCGAATCCACGGACCTTGACAAACTTTAGTGGAGAATAGGAAATATGTGTGATTTGAAAACGTAACAAGGACGAGGTCAGGTACATTTCTTCCCACAAACATTAAAAAGACAAGGCGTATCTGGAGAAATTGATAAAACTATTCACAATAGTGCACTTGATCCAATCAATTTCCTCCTCAGATGAATTAGAAACGAGAAGCAAAAACTTACGTTTTACGATAGGTAGGAGTCCTAGGAAGGTTGAAGGAAGAAATACGCCATCCTTAAACTTTCCAGTGACAATTGTACTTGTCTATTTTAACTCACCTAACGAATCTTGATTTGAACCCATTGTGTTTAAGTGGGACTTGTTTTAATTATTTAGAATTTTCTAGATAGTGATACGTGATGTTTATGTTATGGACTTTTTTAAAATTCTATTCATAGCATATTGCGTCATTTAAGTGGACATAGTATGTTGTTTTCATTAATGTCTTGAAAGAATATTTTGAACTTACAATTGATGTCTGTGGTGAACATGTGATTTGTTTAGAGTTTAGAATAAAATGTGGTTTTATTTCTTCATACTTATAATAGAATATGTTTTGTTACGTATATTTTTGTACATTTGTTGCCAATTTAAAATATGAATAAAATAAACTGTCCGAAATTTGTGCTGAATTTAGATAATTTCGTAGTCTTTTTTGCTTAATTGTATGTCCAACGCCCACTTCTTTACAGTCTCTAAGGTATGGGATGGTACATTATTATGCAAGAAATCTGCAGGTTTGATAACGTAATCACAATAAATGTGCTACAACAATCGTTTCAGAAGTTCAAGGTAGAATTGAGCCTTCACTGCACGGACGAATTCTTTCTGAATGATGGCATCTTTATCAAAGGAAACTATTAAGCCGTCTTGATTTCATTTTTGTAGACTACTAGTGGTCTTTTTTCATAAGGTAATTGAACCTCGCTATTATGCTTTACCACTTGGTTTCTGTCTTCTGCCACCTTCGAAGTTATTCTGCTTTTGTTCCCATGTGACGCTGTGTGGAACAAATCTAGTTTTCAAACTGTTAAAATGGAATTGATTGTTCCTTGACTAGCACCAATTTCCTAAACAATCAAGTGAACAGACAGTCGCCGATCCTTGGAAATAAAATTACGAACTTTTCCCACATTTATGAGTGTTCTAGAGATCGCGAGCCTTCCAGTACGAGCATCATTTTACACGGTGTTCGTTTATTTACGAAACCGCTTAAGCTTTTCTTTTTCTTCTTTTTTTTAAGTTTGCATATTTCTTTATCCCGATAAACTGACTTCAGAATGGTGTGTTTCTATTTCTTTTTTAGTTTTAACAATTTCGAGTTCACTGCTCCTAGTTTGGTTCACTGGCTACTTATAGGTCTTCCTTCTTATGCAACGTGAAATACAAAATGTTAAATTAAAGTTGTAACATGTTAACGTAAGTCATTGTGTCTAGATCATATCCACCCAAAATTATAATAGTATTCGCCGGACTTTTCAATACTATTATAGTTTCGGGTAAGTAGTGTAGAAACATATTAACTATTGGTACATCTTGTATATATAAATTATGAAGGAAAATTTGTTTCACTGGAACGTTAAACGTATTTTTTTTTATGTTTGCCATTTTGTTTCTTAAAAGCCTACCAGTTTCTTAAGAGCCATTTCTGTCTTGACACTAAGCATCTAATCTGCCCTGAAAAAACTATGAAAATTTGATGCTATACACAGAAATGTGAAAAAATTCTGGTCCACTATCTGCATTAATCTGTATAATATGGAATCCCGAAGAAAGTGATAGCTGTATAAGTCAAGTAAGGTTAGTGTCAGTCATTTAAAATTAAGCTGTGAAGTAAAACGTGTTTTCTGAAGGCTGTATCGAACTAGGATTTCCTGACGTTTTACGACGTCAATCACAAATTAACATCAAGAAAACAAAGAAAAATGTTCACAGCTAATATCACATATTAGTCACCTGATTAACTAAATCATGAAAAACATATTTCAATTGCCTTTTCAAGATAATATTCCACTACAATTAGATCTCCCTGTAATCCAAACGCATCTACGAGTCTTTGCACATCTTCGCCGATTTCTTGGATGCACCCTCTGTTCATCCATAAAGTCCAAATTTCCTTCTTCGAAACCAGCTCCTCTTTGTGCAAATGTTTCGCATAACCTAACTGCGTGAGAACGTCATCAATGGTACACTCTTTTGCTTCCTTTTTCTTTTGAATTGTTTCAACCTGGTCTACTTCATTTGCCTTTTTTTTGTGTTGTTAGATCTCTGGAATTTTGTTCACTATTTTGATGTTCCATCCTGTGTACTGTATTCATGTTCACATCACTCTTCTCATCTTGTTGCATTAAAGCATCCTGAAGTTTCCCTATCATTCCAGAGTCCACCCAAAACATAAACTTTAACTTCTGTTCACTGAAAATGTTCATCTTTGTTACACGATCATATCCTCTATGTGCAATTTCTTTTAAAAGATGCCTTTCAATTTTCTTCATAGTTTTTCTTCCTTTATTTTCGAAATAATCTTTGATCATATTTTCCTAGTCTGAATCTTTGTCTTGTTTCAGCAATATCGTCAGGTTTTATTTCATCACTTAAATTCTCTAATGCTTCTGTTTTACACGCTACATTCACATTTATGTTTGAGTGACGTTTGACATGTCTTTTCTACCAAATTTACGTGCAGTGTTTGGCACTGTCAATTATATATGTTTGTATTTCTTTATTATCTTTCATATGATCCATAGTAACTTGCTGACAAGCATCTACAGAAGTAGTGTCTGTTGCTATTGTGATTATTTGGTCTTTCATGGGTGAATGAAGTGATTGATAAATATATGGTTTTGGCGAATCTTATGTGCATCTTTAATCAAAATGGCGAAGGTATTAATTTGTTTCATTATTTACTTTATGCTTCTCTTCATAAATCGTTAGAAATGGAGCGTACATGAATAGTTTTCTGGTATTTATTATGTTCCATTATTCTCTTATCACAACATGGAATGTTTTGAAACACCTTTTTCCTGCATTCTCTTTATCTGTTTCAAATTAGTTACAGACACAGTGACATACAAACATAAAAGCTGGTCTTAATGTAACTCTATTCCTTTTTTAAAAATATGGAGTAGTAAAATAAGAATTGATCTTCAGAGAAATGGTGAAATTTTATGGGTCGAAATCGACCAAATCAATTACTTGGTTGCTATTACAGGCCATTACCTATCTTAAAATCTTGTTGGGACTCAATGTTGGCCGCGATTTCGAACGGTGATGCAACACTGTTTGGTGATTTTAATCTCTTCATAGACTGGCAAACTCCCTCAATAGGTACCAGAAAATGCTCTTACGATTCTTGGTTCCTTGGCAATTTTATGCATGGAATGGGATGGAAACAACATAATACGCGACTGGAAAGTAATTTAGACTATGTAGTCTTCACCTATACAGAACTTCGTTCCAAAACTGAATATTTTCCCCTCCGATCATCATTCGCTAAATGTGTTCTTCCGTAACAACCCTCACACAAAGCAAGATCAACGGCTTCCTCAAGATACACTCTTACAGTGAAAGAAAGTACCATGGAATGAAATACGTCAAGCTCTTGATATTTTTCCATGGTGTCTGCTCGAGTCGAACTGTAGACGACGCAGCGGATCTATTTTCTAATGCTTAGCAAGCCACGATTAAAGACTTTATTCCAGTATTAAAGCAACACAGGTTCTCAAAATACCCTCCTTAGTTCGACAGTGAAGCTAAACGTTTGCTAAGGAACAAGAAGTGCGCATGGAAATTATGGAAAGACTTTCCAAGTGATATTGCGTACACAGAGTTCGCTAATAGACGACACTGTAAATTCATACTAAGAAAACAATACTGTGAATACATAGAAAGTCTCACAACACAGACTACAAGAAACCCTAAACTTTTCTAGTCACTGATCAAGAGAAGAACCAAAAGTTCTTACAATCCAATTGAAATGTGGCATCATACAGCAAGTGCATCTGGTGATGATAGGCTAATCTTTTCAACAAGTACTTCTGAAACAGCTTCACTTCTCACTCTGTTCATATCCATATAGCTCCTTGCCTGTCTGTCTGTTCTGACACTATCTTCAATCAGAACGACTCCTGACGAAGTTCTGTCGCTTCTTTTATCTTTGCCAGAACACAGATCTTTAGCTCCTGATAACTTACCCACAATATTTCTTCGGAATGCAGCTAGCTCTCTCTCGCAACCACTTACATGTCTGCTCAACCGTTGTTTCAGAGAAGGAACTTTCCCAACACTAAAAAAGCTAACATTACTCCTATGCATAAATCAGGATATAAAAAAAACGTCAGTGTCTTCATATAGGAAATTTCTTGACTATCACCTTTGTTAATAATTAATATGTGAGAAAATACAAGATCGTATCTATAAATTTACTGCCCTGCACATAAATCCTTCGCAGCATGGTTTCGTACCTGCTAGATCTTGCTTGAGCAATCTGTCTGCTCTACTCACTGATGTCATTCAATGCATCTCCAATAATTCACACTTAGGTTGCTCTATCGCTCCACAGAAATTCGAAATCAGTCTGCGTTTAGCTTGTTTTACAAATCCTATGTGTCACCTACTATCGGGGAACGCATGTTTCTACTCAGTCCAAAAA
>JAGDQP010050351.1:0-14266 GCA_022664845.1 Lepisma saccharinum | reverse complement strand
GTAGGGAGGGTGTAAATATTTCCTGTAAGTAAGTTGCGAATGCGTCTGCTTTAGTCTGATCGGAGTGAAGTGCTTGGTCGTCTTGTAAAAGTGGGTATGTTGTTTTAGTGTATTTACCAGTGAGTGCATTAAACCTTTTCCAGTATTTTGTGGGATGAGCTGTGTCGGCGAGTGAGTTGCATGTTTTGACCCATTGCCTTAATTTGTAAGCTTTGATGTAGTTTCGGACTGTGCGTTGCAGTTGGCGATGAAGACGAAGCGATTCCGGATTGCCAGTTCTTTGAAAATCTCGATAGAATTGTCTGGAGCGGCGGATCATGGTAAGATATTGCGGTGGAAGGTTGGGTTTGTAAGGGTGAATTGTGGTTTGCGGAATGAATTTGTCTGAGGCAGTATGAATAATGTTAGTTATTTGGTTCACTGATGTATATAGTTCATCTTCGGAAGTGGGTGTTTTGAGAGGTGTAATTTGGTTATGTATGTAGTCACGGTAGCTGTCCCAATCGGCGCGATCAAAGCGAAGTATTTGTTTCGGTGGTGCAGATTGTTGTGGAAATGGATTTTGTTGGCATTGAAGGGTACGTTTTATGGGTGCATGATCACTTCCCATGAGGTCAAGAACTGTTAGTGTGCTACGGTTGGCGATATTGATAGATGTTATGACAATGTCGGGGGTAGTATTGGAGAGAGGTCTGGTTGGTTGCGGTAATTGGTTGATTGTATCGGTAGTTTGATATTCAATGAAATTTTGGAAGTTGGTTTTGTCCCTATCGGAGCGGCTATGTATGTTGATATCTGCCATTATTATGTAAGTGGTGAAAGTATTTGATATGTATGTGAAGAAATCGTATGGTATATGGTGACCTGGTCTGACATAGATCGTTGCTAGAGTGATATAGCAGTTTTTGTAATATACGGTGGTTATTAAGTGTTCTGGGAGGTTTACTATTGGAGGTGCATGTTGTTTATATGGTGCGGTTGTTGCAAAGCCGATGGCAGTACCTCCATTGGCAGGGAGAGCTGGCATGTTAATGTCCTGTCTAAGAAGAGTGTATCTGGAAATTTTAAATGGTTGGTTGGCTTTCAAGTGCGTTTCATTGAGTAAAAAAGGCGTTGACGTGTTCTTCTTGCAAAAAGTTGTTCGAACAGGATTTTATGTGTTGTGAGTGAACGGATATTGATAAATAATAATACTAATGCCATAATCTTCATAATAGTTAGAGTGAATATGCTGATGTGACTATACTGCTGTTTCATACGCACTTGCAATGAAATGTGCATAGGGGCCTGAGTACGTAGCATTGAAATTGACATGCAGTATTGATTTAGCAGCGTGCTGGATTTGTTGCAGTATGAATTGCCTTTGGAATGGATGGATGTTTTGCAGTGCGACTGTTATGAAGGTGAGTACTTGTTCTGTCGTGATAGGTTGATAAACAGATGTGATGGGAGTAGCATCGGGTTGTTTGGTTTCTGAAGTGCGGATGGGAACAATAAGTTCAGGCTTTTTTGGTTCTGGTGCTGGTCGGGCTTTACAACGATAGCTGAAAGTAGGATGAGATTCTCCGCATGTAGTACATTTTGGTGGATTGTTCATGTTAGTGCAGGATTTCGTAACATGAGGTCCCGAACAGTAGCCGCATTTCAGATCGTTTTTGCATTTTGACGTTAAATGAGTGTTATATTGTTGGCACTTTTCGCATCTGATTGGAAGTGGAGGTGGAGAATGGGACGGTTCAACTCTATATCGTCTCTTGTATATATAAGCTCCGTAGTTGAGTAAGTCATCTATTGTGTCTTGACTGGTTGTGATAACGCGTACCATGTAGCTTGGTTCTCCTGTCCTAGTTTTAATGCGTAGGCATTTTGTGATGGAATGACTTTCTTCTTTCAGTTCCTCTTCGGCTTCAGTGTCGGTGATTGTTGGCTCTACTCCGCGTATGACTACTGATAGTGTTGGAGTGCGACGTGGAGGTGGTGGTTGTCGCGGAGGTTTGTCATCCATACGCGCCATGTTGGCCTTTGGTCCAAAAATCTCGAAGCTATACTTGTTCCCTATTTTTGTAGCTAAAGCATGGTCCGGTGAATGAATGATAATCCCGTTCCTAGTTGGTATGATGCGCTGTATCTGGTCTCGTTGCACGTATTTGGTAAACTGCTGCAGTAATAGTTTAGTATTCTGAAATTTTGTGTCAAAGTTGGTAAGAAGAAATGCATGTTTTTTCTTTGAAGCTTCTGTTAGACCTGGAAATTGCTCGTGATTATTGATGTCCATCTGTTCGTGCTCGGAGTCGGTGTCGCTGACTGTGTGAGATTTTTTCAACGGTGGTGAAGATCGACCGGATCGGTTGTTGGCTGGTGATCTAGAACGTGATCGAGTAGAAGTTTCCGGTAAGCTGCGTCGGTGTTTGCTTATGATCCCTAGTGTGGAGTATGGTAGAGGCCCTGGTATTACTGATACTGGAAGCTTATGATGTCCGGATTGCTGGTGATCTGCCATGTTGAGAGTACTTAGGGCCAGAGGCCCTAGGAATACAATGAAGTAAACAAATCGGAGGGTACGATAAATCACAGTCAGGGTGTACTATTGTGTTAATAATGAGATGATCAGTCTTTGTGCAATGACTGCTACCTCTGATTAACTTCCCCTCCAACGCTGAATAACGCCGTCAATCCTAGTTCCGCGGTATACGTACTGTTCTCGCCTGTACGTATGCTACTCAGGGTCCTTGGTAGTACGCTAACCATCAAAAGCTAGGCTAGGTTAGTTATGATGAAGAACAATCCTGGTTTTCCCATTCATAGCCACGCAGCTTAAAGACATCTTCGGACGTTGAAATTTAAATAGAAAGGAAATCCAGAGATCTTAAGAAACTAAACTTGATCGGAATCGTCTTGTGCAAACTAAATATTAGCTCAAAGCAAGCATAAAAGTAAAACCACGTAGCTTGGCTGCAATCAGAAGTCTTTAAAATTCCGGTAGAAACGTTGCACTGCCATCTATCCAGCATCTATGCCACTATCAATCTCTAACAATCTTATACAGTGTTTCTTGATCACACAATATATAAATACCAGATGCCTGTTATTTCTTAGCTCTAGGAGCTTCTTGCGTTAAATTATTCGGAATTTAATGAACGTTTGTGGTTCAAATAAAAGGGAAAATTCTTCTTTCACACTTCCCTGCATGTAGCAATGCCGGTTTCAGGTTGCAGAAATTGCCGGACGAAGGGAAACTTTTACAGGATGCCAAACCAAATAACTTTTGGCGCCCCTTTTTACGCTAATCACGAATTCATCGATAATTTTTACAAAAAAAAAAGTTTGTATTAACTTAACTATTAATAGGCTTCCGTTTCTGAGATTGTTGTCAAGTATAACGCTTGGTTCTAATATTTATAGTTGCCATAATGTTTCAAAAGTAAATGATAAAAGGAAACATGCTCGAAAGTAGGCTTGTTACGATACTGTAAAGAAAAACTGTATCTCAATAAAAAAAATAATGAAGTAAAACCAATCGCAAGAACACACAAATTGGTTGGTTACAAATCGCTTCGCAATAAATACTGGGTCCATATTTTCAATCTCTAAATGGAATGGTGCGAAGATCAATAGCATTGCTCCTTGCTTGTAGAGAGTATCGGAATTTGTAGGGAAGTTCGAAGGGATGGAATTTCCGGCCATTTTAAGGCGTGACTTCTGGCTTCTTATCTAACAGGTACACTATAAATACAATTTCCAAATGAACGTTTTTTGTAAGTTGGTAACGAGGATCACTGGTTTGCCGAACGAGATAGCCGAGCGGTCTAGTGCGCTAATGCATCGACTACCACATCGTGGGTTTAGTTCCCGCCTAAAGTATGGTTGCCTGTGTATGTCTGTCTTTAACGCAGCTTATAAGTAAGATAAACGCATAACCCATGCCGATGGGAAGCAGTATTTAAAACTTTGTTTTATTCATTTTATTGTTAAAAGGTCATAAACCAAGAATTAAAAGCAAACTCAGTCACTTACGATATAAGGGAATAATCATCATAAATGTAAAGAATGTTACAGTCAGAAATAAATGTTATTCCTTTAAGCGATTGGCATCGGCTAGCCTCGTATAAAATGTAAGAAAGTATGCCTTAGGTAAGGAGCCGGGAAAAGGTAGTTGCTGACTATTAAGGCAGCTAGTTATATAATCAAATCACTTAACATCATTTTATATAACCATAACAATTGTGTTACTAGAACTGCTAAATTGTGCATTCCATAGCGTAAGCAAAGAAGATCATAAAACCTCCCAAAATTAGTGATAAGTCGCTCAGTGTGATTTAGAGATCCTCAGAGTTGTTATATCTTAGTCTCTTGCACGACCTTCTTTTCACCTGGACTCCATTATGTACGGAGAGCCTTCATATTCAGTTAACTGCTTAGTTCTGGGCCTTTCCTAGTTTTCTTTCTCCAACTGTTAAAGCATACTAAGGTTAGTCGTTGACTATTTTAAGTTAACGAGTACTAATTCATGTCTGAACTTGTCAATCGTGGTTATGTTATCCTAATTTGAATTATTGTCTTTCTCTTATGATTTTAGGTCAATCTGAGAAAGTCTCTTAGGTCTTGGATCCTTGATTCTTGGATCCCTCATCCATGAACTGCGAATACTTCATATATGAGCTTATCCATTAATCAACAGCCTGACCAAGATATGATGGCATTATTCTATGTCTCTACCGTCCGTCATTATATCTGGTATATAGTATATTCTATAACCCGAGCTACGCTATTTTTCCTCATCCTATTCAACGCTAGATGAGGCTAGCATCCTGCAGAAATCCCGAAGGATTGTAATATAAAGGTCACAATTGTATAACTAAATATAATGTAACAGGAAATTAAATAAACGAGATTTAGAAAACTGGCTAAAACGTTCGCTTCTTAAGTAAAATTCCGGGTTCGATTCCCGGAACAAGCAAGATTTTCGTTTTTTCTTTCAAAATATATTTCTATATTTTTATATTTATTGTTAATAATTGCGTTCTTGCATTTTTCGTAGATTATCTTAGACCATGGGTTAGACCATGACCAAGGTAAGGTCAGTTGAGGTTATGAAGAGCAACATTCCTCGCTTACAGCGTCATGTACCGAACCGATCTCTCGAGATTTATGGTGGTTAGTGTTAGTGAAAACATCTTGCCGTTCTTAAACCGTTAAGTGCCGTTCAAGCCATAAGACTGGTTGTGGCCCGGAAATCACCACGCTCACCAACATTAAGGCTTAAACATTATAAAGCTAGTAACCTCCCGCCAACTACCAGTTTTCTTCTTACATGCTGACGCCTAGGAATTTGGCTCATCCATCCTCCATTCCACCACTTTTTAGGACTGAAGAACTTGGCTGAACTTTTTGCACCTCTTGTGTTTTTGTTCATATAGTAGTATTACTATAAATATCATGCGAACTGTTCTTGTAGCAAATGATATATCTCTGTTAGCCATATCGGATAGCGGGGAGGAGAGAAAACCAGGAACTCTAAAACCTCCGTGGTGACGTAGGCAGTGAACGTATCGTTTTCCCACCGCAGTTACTGCCTCCCTGATTGATACAGTTATTGCCTCATACTCGAAATTCGTCAGGAAATAAAACCTATTAAGCTGAGATATTTGAGAAATGGATGCTTTTAAAGTACTGTTACATGATCCAAGGAGCATGTTGGAAATTTTTAGTTGCTTTTTAATGCTTGGCTCACGGAACAAAATAAAAAAATAACCGCTTCGTTCGAATGGGCTGCACTACTTGAACTAGTGCACACTTTTATGGTCGAGTGGGTAGTGTAACCCAGTGCAAGCACTTTCTGCCCTGCTCGGATGAGAGTGTAGGTAGATGTAGGAACAATTCATAGTCGTGCTGTGTCCTCAGTGTATGTGTGAGGGTTACAGATGGAGTTGCGTACTAGCAGAAGGAAATAGTCACCTGCCCGTTCGGGAGAGAGCTGCACAGGATTGCACAAATAGATACTGTGACGTCACATCCGGTCACACAGTTCTGTACTATCTTAGACTTCCAGTGCAGAAATCGCAACAATGAGCAGACCCACCCGAACAAACCTATAAATTGAATCGTCAGTTGAAAGAAGGAAATAACCGCCAATAACCGTTCTTTATTGGCGTCGTTTTGGCGCCAAAACTTTCTCAATGTATAGACTCGCAGTGTCAGTTGAAATAAATAAATTGTGTATTGCAAGAACTTATTTCACTTGGAACTGACATTCCGCATCTAGTCAATAAACAACGTTTGACACCTTTCCTATTTTTGACGTTTATTTCCTTCTTCCGATTGCGATTCAATTAGCCTAATGCTTGTTTACGATACGGCTGTAGTAGGATGTCCTTATATTATTGCACTCGAAGAGTGTGACGAAATAAAACAAAATACAGCCAGTGCATTAAGCAAGATGGAGCTGTGTAGAAACGCACCAGTAATGGACAGTGTGCCAGTAATGGACACTTGAAGAGAAATGTTGAAAACTACGATTTTCCTAAGGGCGGTAATCATTTTATCTACATGGGAAAATTTACTAGAATATGTTCTGATGCCAGTGAATATTATTGGGTCGTCATTGGTTCCATCTGATATTTCTGACATGATGTTGAAGTTAGGTCCATGGTTGCACCTACTATTCCATGCATTCTGTTAAGCAAGTAACTTATTAAATTATTAAAGTAATTGAAAATGTACTTAATACACATATTGCAGCAAATTGTATGATTAGATAATGCTGCTTGTGAGAGGGGATTTCTATACTTGCCCTATTAAACCATATGAATTCCGTGACAATGCAGGGAAATCTCTCTGAAGTATAAATTCCGCTAAAGTAAATGCATTGGAGCTACGTCACCATTTATGGAGACGATGTCCTTTGTGACGATGCCGCGCTAAATTTTAAGTCTCTAATTCGAAATGATAGATATTTAGAGATGATGGCAAAGGAACGTTTGCTAGTTTCAAGATCCTCGATGCTTCACTTTTGCTTTGCTATATGCATAGCACTCAATATATCTATCCCTCCTTGCACAAAGGTTGGTAAAGGGTTTGCGCTGAACAATGCACCGTCCTAAGCAAGTACTAAAACCTATGCACACGACGGGATTATGCTATGAACGTATGACATTAGTGATGGAAGCACAAATGAGTCTTGCACAATGAACAACGAAGCAGTACACTTAAAGTACAGTCACAACGTTCACATATTGTGATTTCCTTTGTCAAGCAGAACTGTTGAGGAGTGGCGAAATCTGGAGGAGGAATCCTGTAGCAAACCATGAATATTTGATCATGTCGCGGAATTGTGGGGAACTAAACTGATAAGGAAAGAACGATTGTAATTATAAAATATTGTTCCTCTGAAAAGGTGCAAAATGTAAATCTTCATGACCAGCTAATAATTCCGATTTTCACCAGTAAAGTGATTTGCATTGCCGGAAGTAAAATTGATTGAAAGGTTGAATTTTCCCTGTAGATCCAGGATAAATTTGAAAAAGCTGAATTGTCTTTCGGGAATGCATACCTTCTAAACAGGAGCTATCATTGTATGCAGTCCACGAATCCAAAAGTAGAGCGCACTTATCTTCTGTAAAAAGGAAGAAAGCTTTCTGATATCATTCTGTTAATTCTAGCCTACCCATTTTACCGGATTCTGAAGCTTTCACAATAATGTTTTCTGTTTTGAATGTTTTTTAGTAACTGTAGGGCCAACAATTCCTGCCAGTTCTTGTAACACTATGAGCACTTTCGGGAGCGGAATACTATCCACACTTATTGTACGCATGATTGTGTAAGAGTGAGTGAGAGCGTTGATTGATTGGACCATGGCTTGCGTATGCTTTTCTCTAACAAACGATAATGTGCTTCTAGCTCTCATCTCCTTTTCAAAGCCACTCGGCTCTGTATTAAACATTTGCGATGGTACATAGTCAGCAAGCTTTTTCGTTGTTGATTCGACTGCAGATTTTTTGAGTTCCAGCTCGTCCTTCGTGTATAGCCGAGAGACGAATCTGGTTATTTTCCTGCTTTCAATTCTATGCCTCTTGAAATTATAGATCCAGACTTTCGATACTGCAAAATTAGATACTGTTTCTTTCTGTGCAAATTCCATACTCCATATTTTTAAATCTTCATCACATAAGCTTTGCCTGTTCTATCTCGTCTCCAAAAACCGCGCAAACAAATGTTCATATATTTTCTCTCGCACTCTACTGGATTTACTTTACTATTTTGTAACTATGCTCTCCATTTATGCAAATGCCGTTGGGACGTAACAAACCGAAATTTTGAACGGACTCTTCCGCCCACCTTCGTTAAGCCAGTAATTTACTGCTTTTCTTTTATAACCTAAGCCGATATATTCTTTCGATTTTTTCTCCGGATTTGGTGCATAAGTTGAAGCCGACGACGTACGTGGTGAATAACTTTCATCATAACTCGAAGAAAACATTGGTTCCGATTTCTTGAATGAAATAAAGTCACAAGCGGACTGATTAACTAATTCTGATGAAATTGACTATCTATGTTACGTTCATCATCCGTTGAATCTGAATCTTGTTGTTCGATATCAGGAGAAACATCAAAAGAAGGGTCTGCTCCTAGCGGAAGTTGTTCTAGAAGCTTTATTATACTATCTGCCATTTGTTTTTCTCGTTCACTCATTTCGCTTCCGGAGTGATCTTCTCATCACGAAAATAGTTTAAAATGGCCAGCATGCCGGATCTCGGATCGGCACTGGGGAGGGACGTGAATTCAAATCACACGCCCGAACATTCTGACTGAGGTTCTCCAGGGTTTCTTTGTCAGTTTCGCCAGGTGAGTACCAATTAACCTAGAAACATTTTGTTTCAGAAACCGAACCGAAATGTTTTTACGTTGATTGCTATACTATCCGAAACCAAATTTAAGAACAATATTTTGGTTTCGGTTACTATCCCTGCTATTAACGGCGAAGATAGTAACTACTCCTGTATAAACTACTGCTGATTTTTCTATCTGCAGCAGAGGAAGAACGTCATAAGTGAATTAAATGTTGTGTTAGCTTAAAATAGTCTGTTTCTGTCAGATCTGTAGGTTGTGAATCACAGACTATTGTTGTAGAATTGTTAAATTAAAAAATCTGTATACTTCCCTCTAAAAGCACTACTGGACTGATCGAAGCCTTTAAAATCTTAACTAATATACGTAAGGTGAAATATTCAGTTCTAAGTCTCTCAGTTATTTCACGCATGTTATCGCTTTTACTTATGCCTTAATTCTTGTCTTTTCTAAACAATATTAAGGATGTACTTTTTATTATCCACAATCCGGCTCGTGCATAACTCAAGAATTAAAACATCTACATAAATATAAAATCGCTAATTTCTGTGTATATTTGTCCGTAAAGCGCATTTTCTGTTGGCCTAGAAAGTTGAAATTTGTGGCATGAAGATGGGCAATCACATCAAATTTCGTATAAAAAAAATCGAAAATTTACAAATATCCCCTTTTGAACCTCATTATGCTATTCATTGCTAAGAACATTAAAATAAATAAATGGTTACCATTTTAATTACTAGTAATAATGTGAAATAAAACACATATTTTAGTATTTTTCATTCCAATTTGGATTGTTGCGAGTCACACATTTCTCTATATTTAAAATAGTCTCATAAAACTTTTTCCAGTCGCCCAGGAATATCTACTAGACCGATCTGTAAGGTTTTTCTTTTAAAATGTTCGTAATTCTATACACCTAGATACGTTATCAAGTATTCGCATCCAAGCCCTTCTCACCAACTTTGAAAAGTAGGGAGTTGCAATTTTCTCCCCATGTGTTTCTGCAGAACCTCTGTCCAGTCGCCCGGGAATCTTTACTGGATCCGATTTAATTATGTGTTTCTTAAATGTTCGTATTAATTCTTAGATGTCATCAGGCATTCCATGCGTATAGGTGTTCCGGGTTGCTGAGTTTTCAGTATTGCCAACCAATTTCTGAAGTTCAATTTTTCGATTATTTCCAGAGTTTGACGTAACTGCAACAAACTTGGCATACACATTAGTCTACACACTGGAACAATTGTGTACTTATCCCGAAGCCCCCAGGCCCCCCGATGTGGTGAACCTTTATAAAACATCAAATTATACAAATATGTTCACACATACGAATCTACGCTTTCATTCAGTTAAATACGCTTTCATTCAGTTAAATACACATTTTTTTTTCGTGTGTATGCATTAGGTACTGGGTCAACCCATAGAAGTGTTCGGGCGTCCCAGTTATCAGTGTTGCCACGTAATTTCCGCAATACAAAATTTAAAATTGCAACGTACCATTGGACTCATCTACATAAATCTTCACATTTAGATACTGGGACAGATCATGGATGTACTCTGGGCGTTGCAGGCGTCACAGTTGTCAGTGTTACCAACCATTTTCAGAAATTCAGTATTTGAACTCTTCCTTATCATTAGATGTATCAAAACCACGCTAGAAAAATAAGTACTGCGAGAACTCAGAAAGGTATTCCGGGCGCCAAAGGTGTTTCAGTAGTGAGTGTTGCTAGTCAATTTAGAAAACAGTATGTCAAATTACTTTCGTGCCACCAGATAAATCAGCACCAAATTTGGCATTTAGGAAGAGATCACCCAGCAAGCCAGGCGACGTCGGTATTTGTTTGGAGAAGTGAGGCCGACGTCCGCGGCGGGTGCTGACCGTGGTTACGCAACTATCCTGGCAATTCGGGGAGCGACACGACACGGAAAATGGACCGACCACCAAACGACACTTATGGGTCGCGCGGACCTTCTCCCAATTATTTCACGAGTATTAGTTAGTCGGACCGCAGTCGTGGTCGGCATTTGATTTGCTGGGCAGAGAGTTACTCCAGACGCCAGAAACGTTTCAGTTATCAAACTTGGCATTTAGGGAGAGATCAGAAAGATTTTTCGGGTGACAGGCGTCGCAGATGTCAGTGTTGGCAACCAATTTCATAACTTTAATATTCCATATTTCTTCCATATCGTTGGATATTTCCGCACCAAACCTGGAATTTACGTACTGTGATAGGTTATGGAGATACTTTGGACGCCGTAGTAGGCAGTGTTGTCAACCAATTTTAAAAATTCGATATCTCAAATTGCTTTCACAGCGTTCTAAATTTCGATAACAAACTTCGTATAATCATTGATCGAACCAATAAAAAATACTGTGGGTCTTCCTGTCCCCAAGCACTTGCAGATTTCAATGTTACGAACCTATTTTAAAGTTCAATTTTTCAAATGGCTCATAATAAGCCTAGATGGATGAATAAGCGCATGAACGTTATTCGACACAATCGAAATAGGACTTTGTAAGTCCTTAACCCTCTAACGGTCTCAGCTCTCAGTGTTTGCCAATCATGTCTAAATAGTGCGGGTGAGACCGTAATTCTAATTCTCTATGAAACTGAATTTCCGGGGAAGGCATCCATTTATACGTGCCTGATTAAAATTATTACGATTTTATCCTGTTCCCTACACACCACTTAGTGCAACCTCCGATAATATTTTTTATAAAATAAGTTTCCGACAGTGAACTACTCTATATTCTTAACAGTAGTGCATGATTATTGCTCGCATAAACCTAAAGGCACGTGTTATATATTTGTTATACACTTTGTTATATATTTATATAACTTTTAATTCTCCTGGCTTTACTTGAAAGTGAACCTAAAATTGTGCAATTATACTATTTCTTTACAGTAGCGAATTCAGTGTCCAGTTCAAATACAAAAAAGAAAAACTGTTATTCTTATAATAAGAGTAACTTTAAAAAAACAAAAAAAAGTTCAAACCACATTTAGTTTGTTCCCTTTTCGGCATTGAAGTACCAAACTAATTATTTAATTGGGGACAAGAGCTTGAAATACTCATCATTTGACCCTACAAAAACATTATCTATAAAATTTTATCGTAACCCCATCTTCTCTACTTGCCCGTTGTATTTTTTTTAATTGCTAGCTGTAGCTAGCACCCCCAGAGAGCTACACCCTCTATTTGGGATGGGAAGTTGGATGAAAAGGATTGGAATTGGAAAAAAATTATGGGCTAATTGTTTTTACTTTATTTTGTTAATTCTTTAATATAACATATTATCTAAATGTTTTGGTCTTCATGAGCTTTGCTCATAAACATATTTTAGGTGAGGAATAATCTTGATAATGTTATGGATGATGGAAGTGAGGTGCTATTTCACGTCACAACACTTTGGCAACAATTAAGACGAATGTAATCATGATTCTTCTGCCCAGGGGCGACTCTGGGCATAATGTAGACGGATGAAGCCCTGTTAATACACTAATGGGTTACATTGCAATTGATGAGGGTTCGATATAGTGAGGGGTGGCGTGCGAACGATATGCTGTGATGATGTCAGAGTCTGAATGGTTAGGTGGTAATGTGTAATGATATAAAGTGAATAGTAATGATAGCGATGAATGTTTGTTTGGAGTTTGTGTTGTGGTGAGCATGCGATTCAAGTATGTCTTGGAATAATGGGTGCTGTGTTTCCATTCTGTTGATAATGTACTTCGTTCGGAGTGTTTCGAAGTGTAATAATAAATGAGGAAATGTAATTCTTTCGTACAACTCTCGTGTCGGACTTGGCAGTTTTATGCGGAAAGCGGTTCTCAGGGCATGGCGTTCGAGGATTTGTAGTTTCTTGTATATTGGGTGGTCGGCTGCGATCCAGGCTGTAAATCCGTATGTTAAGAAAGGTCTCAGGAAAACTTTGACAGTGTTGATTACTGTGTTTGGTGTCAGTCCCCAGCTCGTTCCAGTCAGTCTTTTAAGAAGGTTAAGTCGTTTTTTAGCTTTTGTAATGATCTTCTGAAGATGGGGGCGCCAGCTGAGATGACGGTTAAATATTAGTCCAAGATAAGTAACTTGTTTAGAAGGTCGGATTGGTTCATGTAGGACTTTTAGTTCGAGGAGAGATGGATTTCGTTGTATACGGCATCTACATTTTGGGGGTAGAAAGACGATGGCTTGAGTCTTGATAGAACTTATAGTAAGTCCCCACTGACAGCACCATGATCTGAAGATGTTAAAGGCGTCATTCATTGTGAGATTTATATGTTGAATAGTCTTACTTATAGCGAAGAAGGCAGTGTCATCAGCGTATTGAAAGATGTGTATGTTTTCTGGTAAGGGGGGTAAGTCTGCAACGAAAAGTAAGTACAGGAAAGGGGAGAGTGCTGAGCCTTGTAGTACTCCACAGTGTAGGAAGATAGGATGGGATAATGCTGAATTTATTGATACGTATGCTAAACGATTAGTGAGGCAGTTGAAGATGAATCGTTCACAACTCAAAACTTCACTCTTCGCTAAATCCTACTTGTACTGTATATGGGTATTTACTTGTACAATAAATTTCCTATTGAGGTAAGAAACATAAACGATAGTACGAAATTAATGAGATTCGTTAAAAATATACTATTAGATGAAAATATATATTAATAATAACAATAATAGTAATTTTGGTAGGTGCTTGGGATTCTGGACCCTTGCCCTTTCTTGTCGTTTACGTGTTTCATAATATATACAACCAATAAAATGCCTCGGTTTTTCACTAATAAAATGCGGCTTTTCAGACGCCCTTTAGCGGGAATTTTTCTTGAGTTGGCCATCCTGTGTAACAGCTAAGCAGACATGTATCCAGTGTTACCAACCGTACGGCCTGGACCGCGTTAGTACAGTAATATATCAGCTCTGTATGATATACGGCCCAAATGCAGTACCGTACGCATTTTGTACGTTCCTGGATAAAATTGAATATAAAAGAGTAATTATCACATCAAACAGATGAGGAAATAGTTAACTAAAAATATTTCTTCGATTCAATGGACAATCTGGTGGCCTAGCGATCAGCAGCGTTGAGCATTGAAGTCTGCAACAGAGATGAGATTGAGAATTAGTTTTCGGGTAATTCCCGTTGGCTTTCGTTTCGGGAATGTTTCGTTGAATTGAATTGAATTGAAAAATTCTTTATTTAAGCGGGCGAGGTTCAGCCTATGGCTGTTCTGCCACCTAACCCTTGTCCAAAGAATACATTGAATATATATATATATATATATATATATATATATATATATATATATAAATCACAGCCATATTCAATCCACTACTGGATGAGGCCTCTCCCCGGAGGGAGGAGTTGGTCTACTGCTCCCACGCTGACCAGACGGGTTGGGAGAGGAGAGCCGAAGCTCTCACTGTGATC
>JAGDQP010050350.1:0-14266 GCA_022664845.1 Lepisma saccharinum | reverse complement strand
AGACGGTCGTAGAACAATTTTTTAGAAGCCTTAAATATGTTTATTTTGATATTAGCTTTGATCTTTGAAAGTTGAAACGATATTAATGAATTATTTACCACATGAATCTTTTAAATTCCTTCTGACTATACAGCAATTTTTATCTTAGTTATGACAGAATACCTTGCAACAAAATATTAGAGGGAATCTAAAAATAAATCGAATTTTTAAAATGCAAGGCAATCCTAATAGAAAGTATGTCGTGAAACTCAACACGTTAGTTACTTACAGCAATGAGGATGGAACAATGAACTCCACTTTGCAAGACAGTACCATCGAAAAGATCAGGTGCCATAGCGAGGTTTCTTTCGGAATAAGTAGTAATTTTGAATTTTGAATTTAATTTGTATTACTTTTAGACAACTTTGGTTCAGGCCGGATGGATGATGGGGTGAGTTTGCGGAATGAAGAAAGTGGGAGGAAATGGGAGTACCCCAAGAAAACCCACACACACGGTGTTTGGCTACCACAAAGCCCACATGGTATGAGCAAGGATCGAACCCATAACTCCCAGAATCAGAGGTGAGCGCTATACCATTTAGCCACAGTAGCCCTCAGAAAAAGTAGTATAACATGTAAAAATTTACCCTTCAATGTTGTTTTAGTACGGACATTCAAGCACTATCGATCAACGTAAGGTTTGTTTATGCGCAAACATGTTTTAAGCTGGAAGGACAAGTCTCAAGAAACTGGTCGCTCGTCGCGCGGTTGTAACGCAGTTGCTGAGACCACACTTCACTAATGGCCGAGTGCTGCAATTTACGCGGTCAAACTACCCACAAGCCAATGCAAACATTGCATTATTCAGCATCTCTCCATCCTATTTTCCGCATAAAAATGGGGTTTACTTTTTAGTTCACTCTCATAAAAAGGGACGAAAAATAAAATTAAAATCAACATGTTTACTGATGATTAATTTTTATTTTAATTCAAGATTAAAACATCTCCTACCTGTCAGCAACGATCATCGTAACCAAAGAGAGTATATGGTCACGAGCAGAGCAGAGCCATTCGACCAGGTACGATATCAGGTGGCACAACAAAGCTACCATAAGATAGTATAACAAAGATACTGCTGGGAATATACATTTGGATCACATGCGTTTTGATTTGTCTTTGCAGAACCACATAGATACGAATAAGTTGTAATTCTGCTGGGAAAAGAAACAATTTGCAATAATTAATTTCTTAAAATTTTCTTTCACTTTGGTAAAATTACGTTCCTATTCTATCAAATGTTATAATGTCGTATCTTAAATATATGTCCATTGGATTGTTGCATGTATAACTTTCCATTTGCGCTTGACAAAAAAATGTACTTCACGAGAAGTGTGCATTTAAATTTTCGATTTTATCCACCCCAATTACAGCTACTTCAAATCTACACATCCCTAAAAAAAGTGCTAAGTTTAAGTCGAAGGTAGTTGTATTTTTTAGGAATTATCATATCTCGATTTTTACTGCACAACGCTGTTTGCTTACCAAGGTGGATAGTATCAAAAGCATGGGCCCGTAAAGGTTCTCCTTTTAGTGTGATGCAAGGGCGCCGATTTCTGTGTTACTTTTGGAGGGGGTCATTCAGATGCAATGTGTTTCGTTGCCAGCTAAGGGTCTTGTAAGAAGGCACATATGATGATCTTAATACGGATTCAATTCAAATTTTACCAAATATTGTAAATTCATACAAACATACAAATAAAAGTATACATATAGTCATTATGCAGGCTTCCCCAGGACTAACTAATACATAATTAACTATATTTGTATAACGTTAAAAAAAGTTCACTAGAGCATATTATGCTCTAACTATTAAGAACAAAGTTTCTCCTGTTACTAGAAAATAAACTTAGGAAATAACAGAAACTAATGTTAGTATATGCAGAGGAGTTATTCTGCCTTTCCAAATGTGACTCTCCTTCTATCCGGCTCAACCTTGCGCCACGCTACTGCCTTACTGGAAAAATATTGTTTTCTTGTTTTAATTTTCGGTTCCCGACCTCGACATAAATGGTTCAAGAAGCTTCTGTCTCACCTACAGTGAGAAAAAAATATTTGTACAAGTTCAACAAAGGTGAAAAACACACTGTATTAAACGTAAAACGTGGCCCATTTCGAAATCTCTTGCCATCTTATGACGAATTGTATATCTTAGATAAACTGCTATAGAAATAACTACAATTCGATACACCTGTAAGGTAACAGGCAACGAAAGAGTGGCAACTACGTAAATTCATCCCAAAAACAAGTATTTGCTTCAGACTTCAACTTATCATTTAGACCCCCCATTAGGGGGGGCCACTTCAACCTTGGGGAATCCTGGACCCCAAAGCCCACCGTCATTGGCGCCCTTTGTGTGATGTAACAATTAGTCAGTCGTATGTGCATGTTATTTATAGTGAGTGTTAAGTATTGAGTTGTTTACATTATGTCATATATTACGTCTGTAGATATCCAGTTCAGAAAAGGGAAGATTGTAATGCTCTGGAAGTGAACAGAGTTTAATAATGGTCATTCACAGATGGTTTATAAAAATCATATTACCTTATTCAAGTTTTGGTTTCTTATTTATAATATCACAACTTATTCTCAAAGTATTTGGTATGAGGGCATTGCGAGTAATGAGATGGTGCCATAGTCCTTGAAAATAGTAAATGTATTCCTTATTCATGAAACCAAGATGAACCTTTGAAGTGATAATCGCATTGGACAAAATTCAATACGTTTTATCAAATATGCCATAAATGTATCAACAGTGGATCCAGTTTCATGTTTTTGCGATGCGGATTTTTCACTGATAGAGAAAAGAAATAACGTTAGAAAAAGTTGAATTCCCAAAAATCTTCTAAACCTTGTGACAGTCCAAAAGCGAGTTATATCAACTATTTACCGTTCTAAAAATTAAAACTTATGGTCCGTTTCTATTATTCAGAAGATAGTTTGTTATTTGATAAATACTAGAAACGTCAAAGGTATCTTAGCACTGTGAATACGGAATATGTTTTCCAGAGCTGTTTGCATTGGAAAAGGACTCAATAAAGCTAGAAAATGGAAGTAGCCCTCTATTTTTAAAGACGATATTGTTGTAGATATTCTACAAAATGTTTAGCTTCCAGTAAGCGGTTTATCAAGAAAATAAGCCTTCTGGTGGCTATGGTATTTGCAAGATCAAGAACACAGGACATTTTACAGGAATTTGTGTTCCGATTTGCTAGAAATATTTGAACACTCAGAAATTGAGCGCATAAATAACACTGAGCAAGAGGAAAACCTTAATTTAAATTTTTGGTGCGTCTTAACTATTGGAATGAGCTGAAACCGAATCCGTTGGTTGTATTCGTTTAAATGTTGATATTTCAGAAATGATTGTAATTTTTTTATATGTTCAACGTACATGTTGTTAGGCACAGTTGAACAAATAATTGATATTTTTTTTAACTTTTCTCAATAGGATATCTCTCTCATGCACCTTAGTTCTGCTGTACTCAACCATGACAATGTATCTAGTTCATTCGCTATTGCTAAATGCAGTACCGTCATCTCAGTTTAGGAGTTGACCGCCACGTGAAAATGCCGCTTAGTAAACTAAGATTACTAAGCAGGACTTGACGTTTTGGCTGGTCTTAATCATGTCAACTTCTCGACATTGCAAACTCTCTTTGTCCAGTCCCATTCTGCTACAAGTGTGGAATCTATATAAGCCTTAAAGAAGAACCATTCAATGATCATCATGGCAACTACTTTTGTCTTGTAGATGTTCTACAAACAATCCAGAAATAAGATGCCTAATTATAAGGATGTTGTCGAACAAACGTTGCAGACTTAAGACGTCTGTGAAGGTGTATTTCCTTCACTCAAATCTTGATGTCTTCAAAACGAACTTGTGTGATGTAAGTGACAAGCATAGTAAACGCGTGCATAATGACATCGAAACAATGAAGAAGAAATAATGTCGATGGGTTCCACCAATGACAGGATACCATGTGTGGTGTTTAGTGCAAAGAATACTTCCTGCCATAAGAGGAAAAGATGTTCAACTGCTCAGTGCTATTAATTTCATATGTAATGTTCTTGTAGTATATACATCAAAATGTTCAGTGATTTCAGACAATGATGGCGTACTTAATCTTTCTACAGGCAGTTACCTGACAATAAAAGTTTCTTATGTATGTTTCTAAGGTGAATTCTGAATTCAGTTCTGCGTATAGATGTAAAATGTACACAAATGTTGGAACTCGTATTAAAACTCTATCACTAGTTTTGCTATGGCTATAGATGTGACAGAATCATTTACTGTGAATCGATTACATTACTGGAAAACAAATGTCATATTCATGATCAAAACATATGAATTTTGATTTTTTTAAGAAAAATAAGTTATCTTCGTAGTTGGCCAAATTATGTTAATGGTTGCATTTCTCTGACATGGCGGTTTAATCAAGAAAATTATAAAAAAATAATAATAAACTTTTTAATATATACTTTTCTTAAACAGTTCTTACCAAAAAGTAAAAAAGTATATTTTTATGTATGACTAAAAACAGAAGCATATCACACGCTCTCATATGCACTCACTATATAAATTCTTCAATTGGCGCGCCCAATGCTTTTGTTTTTCGACATGCATAAACATCATTACTTTTTTTTACATTTTAGTAAGAACTGTTTAAGAAAAGTATGTATTTAATAAGTTTTCATTATTTTTTTTAGTTATTTCAGTGATCGGACACTTTTTCTCAAGCTTATATTTTATGGCGTAAATCCTAAAGTGTTCTGCAACCAGTCAAAAGCAACGTCGTTGGAGGCTGGTATTTATTTTAGGATAAAGAATTCCATAGTAAAATATTAAAATATGATTTTAAAATATATCAATATATGAAAGTAACAATGGAATATTGTATTGTCACCCAACTTACGTCGTTGCTCAAAATTTCATCATTGTGTGATGTCGGGAAATGAGCTAAATTAACGTTGCAAGATGTGAGAAGACCACGAACCATTGTGACCACGTTTGTTTCAAGTCATTACCCTCGTAATGGAAAAACGGTTGACACTTGACACTTACCCAATTTCGTAAGTTTATATTACCGTATTAGTAAGTATTGTGGTTATAATGTTTAAAATTAAATGGATCAGGCTAATAGATAATATGCATTCGAAATAATAAGTTTTCAAAAAACGCTTTGATTTATGTATTGAATTTTCTTCTTTGTTTTCCTCAAAATGCATTTATTTTGTTACTTACCCTTTTGTAAGGGCTTATGTACTCAATTGAGAAAATTATTTAAATTCGCAAGTAAAGACTTTAATCAGATAGGTCAAGTAATATGACGAAGAAATATCCTAAATATTCAAAAAAGATGGCTCTATGATTAACGAATTTAATGTAGAAAGCGGTTATATAATTATCTACTGTACATCATCAATTTCTTGAATTGTGGGAATCCCCTTTCGTTTGCAATATCTGAATCAGAATTTGAATAGATTTATGATTAAGTATAATGTCGATTCTCATTTACTAATCCTACACTTCTATACAAAAAATATTACCTCATTATTTATGGAGTTATTTTGGTGTTTGTGATGATACAGCTCAGTAACTGTGTGCCTCTAACACAGAAACTATACATTTTTCTACATATATTCTTCGTAACAACTTGAATCTTGTTTTTTGTGAGTACTCACTGTCTGAAGTCTGTTTCCTTGTTTTAGAAGAACAGTTTGTTTCTATCAATAATACTCATACATAATAACTGAGGAACAAAATTTAACACTTAATATCTTCCATATGAATTGTTTCTGGGTTGGAACATATTTTTACGTAGTACATCGGAAGTTGAATCTCTCCTTTCTTGACTGTTCTTTTTTGCTGCCAATGAAAATGGCATACTTCTTCTGTTCCTCCATCTGAAATAATGTATGAACATTGTGGTAATTATATTTCTTATTGTACTGGTAAATACAACTGGGACATACCACGTCGATTCGTGCAACAATATATGACGGGTTCGTACGGTGAAATTGTCTAATGTTATTGAATAAATAGTAAGTACTAACACAGGATGGGTTCAAGGTATTACGATCTTGGGTAAATAGGTACGTCACACTAGTAATGATGAATAATCTACTCAAGTAACACCAACAAAAAGAACCACATCAATCTTGGAGAAAGGAATGAATAATAAAACTAGAAAGCTTCCTAGAACCTTATGTGAACTGATACTTCTAAATGATTGTATCTTAAACACCTAGACTATTGATGAAAAGAATTTATTTATTATAATTGAAAATTATACACAAGATAAACAATTATCCAAAATAATTAATAATAATCGCAGACGTATGTTGCTTTTTCAATAGAGAAGTTTATGTCCACTATAGAAATATCAAACCACAATAATATATATAAAAATTATTGTTAAAAATGTTTTTGGTTGAATATTATTGATAAATATATAAAAGACTTACGGTATTTCCAATAATTATCAGTTTGTTATTAATTATCCGTAAGATTCAAACATTAGAGTTACCAATTCTGAGGAAACGTACTCAAAAACTAGCAAAAATAATCTTAAATGCGTAGAGAACACCTTTTAAAATGACAGAGTCAAATAATCTCTAGCTTTTTTACACTAAAGGTGTATTATCAGACCAACTCTTCGCAATAAATCACGTATTTATTCTTTTCTTAACAAAATGTTACGTTAAAATACTTTATTACTTAGTAACAGTTCAAATCATATGAATTGGTTTCAATATAAGGCGAAAAATAAACTTTTTTAGAAATTTCTAGGTGTTAATACTTATAAATATACGAGTAACACCTTACAACCGTGTAATATAATGTCTTCTATTGATAAATATTAAGAACAATTCCAAATATCACGATACGAGCTCACAATAACGTGAAAATATGATTTTTCACAATATTACCAAAAAAGGTACCCCTATACTACTTATGAGTTATGACCATAACAGTACTTTACATATCAATATGGTAATAAACAATTTATTCATACACCAATACACTCTAATTAAACCAATATTTAATACTAAATTACACGTACCTTACGATGACTCTCCAACACCTATCAAACTGGATCAAAACAAACCAACACTTAGCCACTTGATCTGAAAATACTTTGAAGAACGAATAGTCTCTAACGAAGTAAGAAAACCGACTATTCTTGTCGACACGATCGCGTGCGCACGGATCAAAAGATATTGAGGTGGAAGAAATAGTATTCGAAAAATTTCTCACGACTGAGAACAAAATGAAAACCAAAATTCCACACACCTAGCATGAGCAATATCACACCGCAACGCAACTTCAATGAATTTTAACCAAGAGAATCCTATCCGATTCAGAACATCAAAGTAACGAAATTAAGATAGCAACAAGATCTACTATCAAAATGTTCACGGAAGGAAATTAATATCATACGGGTACAGGTATAAAAAAATAATGTTTATAATTTTAATTACAAAATTCGTAGTCCTTTCTACTCGTTCAATCACAGGGATGACACAAAAATCTTCTTCCGAGGTATGTCCGCTTCTTTATTATGCTCCTCTCCTGACCGATCCTGGATCCCCTTCCAAACTTTAGGGGAGCAAACACCTTCCATTCCACATGTTAGAGGGTAAGTATCCAATACATGTCTTCGATTTTAGGGTAAGTATATATTGTTTTTCCCGCGCCGCTACACCGGGTTATATTTCTGTACAAAGCTGGAGTCGATATTATCCAACGCAACTGGATCCCAAAATATGACGTAACTGGAACTTCAGTATGAAACCAATACTATCTTCAAAAATAAACACTGTGACATTTATCACGAAGATGAGAAGTTCATAGAAATTGATGATTTTTCAGTTCTTCACCAATATTTAAAACATGATCGTTTTCTTTGCAGCACGAAAAGAAAATCGTAAAATTTATCAACGAGACAATATTAATACGACACTGCTTGTTCTATGTTTCATTCGAAGATAACAGCCTTTCTTTATTTATGCTAATTCGCGTCTTTCAAAATCCCGTACAAAATTCCTTGAAATACTTTTACTCTGTTGTCATAAATAACATCAGTGCTGTTTTTAGTAAATTCTGTCTTGAATTAGTAACACTGTAAATCATGTGATATCGTCTCTGCTTGATGACGTAACACCACTGCACATAAGTGTTTGTCTACATTTTTTCTTCCAGAAAAATGAAGAAAAAATGAAAAAGAACAGTCTAATCGCCTCGCAACAATCACTCTCGCTCTGCGTAATTGTTGTTGTTAGGAAGCATGAATCCACTGACAGCTTATAGAAACGACGATTAAACAACAAAAACTGGGATAATGTTCTTTGCAAAACGAATGCAGTTATTTATAGTGTAAATATTTCTTTCAAATTATTAATAGGCATGAAGACAAATCTTCTGGCGTTGTGCGTGCAATTTACAAGTATGATATTTTTGTCCATAAGAGACTATGTGAAATCAACATATCAAAAGTGGTACTCACCCGGACTGTCCATGGTATATTTCACTCGCACGTTGGACTAATATAGAAATTCTCTTTCTCACCAATTTTAGTAAATCTGGAATCTCCTTCCCGGTATCCAGGTTTAACGCAAGGTTATCCACAATGTCCAATGCAGGAACTACGACCACTATATCCAGCTCAGCAAATACTTCTTAACTTGCTATTTTCACTCAGCACTCACACTAATATAAAGGATGGACGAATATGTGTCCCAACCCCGACAATGGGATGAAACTTTCATTATTTAATCACCACTTATAATATACAGCACACGTTGAAGTATCGTGTGCGTCCCTCCGCTACGATATCTTGTTACGTTCTAACTATCCATCCGAAAAAATGTAGCCAACCTCATAACTGCAAGTTGCCTAACCAAGCACTAATTCAGATGATAGATTTTTTCTTACTGATCCATCACAAATACTGTGTATATATTTAACAAGTATAGACTTCAATATAATCTAGTAATATGTTAGGTTATTTCAGAAACTAACAATATGATCGATCCCAATATGATTGTAACTACTTTATAAAACCCTCCTCTTCATGCCTCAGTCGAGATTCAAACCTGAAATGAAGTGCGGTGTCTAGTATTTATGGCAAAGCGTAAGAATCTGTATTTTTATATTCCCCATGTTTACTTTGGCTCGATTTTCATAACCTTCTGAAATTACATGATTTTTATTTATTTCTGTTGCTGCAATGTAGCGTAACAATTATATTTCTATTGAATATTGAAATGCTTTTATAGCCTAAAAATTTTGGAATACTGCCAACTACATTAAAATATCAAATATGTTGCCTGAAATGACAACAATAAATCGATATTGTAGGAGAGCTTTACGTACAATTGCTTTACAAAATATGAATATATGACTCATCATATTTTTAGTCATCCAGAAAGAATATGTTTCAAATGGATCCCAGTATCAAATGGATCAATATCTATTTGATTCATTAGCGTGCATACTGTAGCATATTTCAGATGGATAGTAGAATGGGCCCAATTTTGTTTTCAGATATTGGGGTTCGAGTTGCCATCAAAAGTTGTGCATTGGTACCAAATAAAGCCATGCCAAATATGACCGTCCGAAAACAATATTTAACGGGGTCCCTGGACCCCTAAAGGGACCTTTTTTTGCAAAACAAAAAATAATTATATTATACCAGTTTCTACATTTTTGAGTTCGAGTAGTTATGAAAAGTTGTCCAAAGCTACGAAATTTTGCCATATCAAATGTGTCCCTTCTTGGCCGTCAAACGTTTTTGGCCGTTTTCAAATTATCATTTTCGCGGGCAGAGTATCCGGAAGTAACTCTGCAATATAACTAAATTCTCTTGGTTATATAGCTTGAATGATACTTTCCCGTCGAATATAAATGAATCGTGCATTTTTAAAACGTTGTAAGTGCCAAAAACAAAATGTTACAGAAGAAAGGAAAAACACATGTATATGGAATGAAAATGTATTTATAACGTAAGACAAGAGTTCGTATTTACACCACTAGGGTCAGCGGTAGGTAGAGATGTGCTTTGTCATTGTGAAACATGACATTTACAACTTATATGCATTTTCCAAACAATGGCATTTACAATGTTTTGGAAATGCACGATTCGAATATCCGGATAACTGGGATAATTCGTATATTGATTACTTGGATAACTTTTATCTAGATTATCAAATATTAGATACGTGAAGTTGGCCCAACCACATCAAGCTTTTAAGACCAAAACCACACCAAGATTTTGTGCATATCTTATGCTAATTTGTGTACACTATCCCATATTTTGTGCACGCTCGGTTTAGCCCAGAAATCGAAAACAATGTGGTTCGGCCAACTTCACGTTGGCCCAATCACATCAAACTATCGGAATAAACCCCCCCCCCCAAGATTTTGTGCATATTTTGTGCTAATTTGTGCACACTATCCCATATTTTGTGCACGCTCGGTTTAGCCCAGATATCGAAAACAATGTGGTTGGGCCAACTTCAGGCAGGCCCAATCACATCAAGCTATCGGAATAAAAACCACTCCAGGTTTTTGTGGATATTTTGTGCTAATTTGTGCACACTATCCCATATTTTGTGCATATTTTATGCTAATTTGTGCACACTATCCCATATTTTGTGCACTCTCGGATAAGCCCCAATAAAACAAAAAAACAGTGGTTGGGCCAACTTACGTGCGGTGCGTTCGCTAACTATAGCCTCTCCGAATGCCGAGCATATTTTTCTTGCTGCTTCAGTACCCTTTGTGCCCAATTTGAACTCGTAGAGTAAACAGGCCGTAATCACCGCGTTTGACACAGTCATAGTTCACACAGAATATCTCCACTCACACGACTAACTGCAACGTGTTCTCTACGATAGCAGACATGCCAGTGGCTAAGCTTTCAGACAAGAGCACACACAACTACTTACTACGTCATCTCCGAGTGTTAGAGGGGGACACGAAGCGACGTGTTGCTCAACGGCACAAATTTAGTTGGACGCCTGGTATTAAAGTAAAAGAGAACAATATTGAATTACGGATTCTCAAAATACCTGTCTCATATCTTGGTACGTTCTCTTTGTCTTGTTGGAAAGGAGCAAGAGTTCTATGCCTGCTGGCTCGGCGATGTTTCCAGGTGAGGATATGGTTTTGAAGGATCAATTTTAGTTCTATACATTTTTTACAAATGGAATATTTCGCTTTTGCCTATTCTGTAGTCCACTATATTAGGAATAAACTTACAGAATATCCCTAACTTTTCTTCACAAGAATGTACATGCTTTAACCATGTATTGCATAGTAATAATATGTTGATAGTAAAATAATAATTATAAGTAATACTATATTTCTTAACTTTCAATGTAAGAAACGTGTTTCCAAATAGAAATAATATTAATGTGATTTTCGTGGAAAAGAACCGAAGTTGGAGCTTACGTCACAGTCCGAAGGAATCGGAGGACCCCACCCTTCAGGACACCTATAAATATTCGGACATCGCTGCAACCAGTAACACTCGTCCGGGTGGCCGCCTCTTTTCCATCTTCCCGTTCTTGTCTAGCTCTGAGTTGGAACACAAATCAGCATATTCAGTTAGTATCGGACTGCTGTGCTTCTTTCTAAGCCTTAAGACATTCAGTTTGCACTGGGCTGGTGTGCTACCTCGGACTCAAGTCTGCTTCCGTTAGCTCGGTGGAGCAAAATACCTGCTTCTATACGAGACCTCCTTCCCACACTCAGTTGGATGTGGACCTGTGTTATCCCTCATTCTAACTCTTGCTTAACCGAGGCGTAAGCTCAAAAGAAGAAAGCATTAAGTTATTGTATAACTTACTTTCAACATATTTGTTGAAACTTCGTTTTGTACGGGACGTTATTTTTAGTAATTTAGAACTTGTACACTTTCGTAACAAAAACTGGTTATGGGCAGGAAACACCAATCTCGTGTATCAATAAGCTATACCTAAAAGGCACACTTTAGACTAAACCGAAAGAACATTACGATATATTTCATTTCATCGTTCTTAAACTTCACAATTTCAAACATTTATTTTTCTGTATTTCTGCTAACTAATATCTAAATCTGTCCTGAATTACTACGTAGTGGATCTGAAACCTTTCATTATTTGGGCGCATATAAGTGTATCTTTCTCTTTCATGATCTTTAAACTACATGTTTCCTACCACCATAGGGTGTTGGTTACAAAACAAATAATCTTTGGTTTATTCGATTTCTTCTTCAAAGCCCTTGTTTCCCTATCGATTCTCCATCTTCTCCTTTACATACTATTGCATTTAAATCACCCATCAGTACAATGGTTGCACCCATCTTTTTTTTTCTTTCAGTCAAATCCCTAAGATATTCGTACATTAATTCTTCTTCATTGTGTTTAGTGGTAGCCATGTATATCTGTGTTATAATCACATCCTTTGATCCCAGATAGTAAATCCTATGTTCATCATCTCGAATTTCAACTATTTCTGGCGTGTTACTTCTCAAAGGTCTACTGAGTTTATTCTACTTATCTTAATTTTGTTTTTCAGGTATTCTCACTTCCCTGTTTCCGACAGTAACCTGATATTCTATGTTCCGACTTTTAATCTTGTATTCTCTGATTTGCTCTTATTTTCTTATGCTCTATTTAATTTATTTCTTTGTGCAATAACTTCTCCTGGAGAACTTAGTAAAGCGATAGTTTACCTTGGGAATATTTTGTCCTGGGACACACTAATCAGCATTATATTTTGCCTAGAAACTAGGAGAAAATGTTGTGGTTTTTCATTGGCTTCCACATCCAGACAAGGAAAATATTCATGATACCTGCATCTATCTATCCCTGACCGTTGCCATTTATTCATTAAAAAATTAAGTACATTATTTATTTTACTTGGAATCGCTTTAGTATGCGTCGGGTGTGATCTTTGCAAAAGGAACATATTACACACTCATGAATCATAACATAAGCACTGCTTAAGCTACTATGAATTACATATGCATTTTGTTTACAAGGTACCTGTGTTCTTTGCTTAATAAATGAGTAACATAACGTAACGGTTTTGCTACCCTCTGTTAAAGTTGTATTAGTTGTTACTACAATCAATGTGTTAAAGGCTTTGTTTCCTCGGAGTATATCCGTATCCTACATCAGATTTTTAAAGGGGTTCGCAGCTCCGAAAAGACATAAGAAGCAGTCTTTTAGGTCATCACTCATCAAACGTGACGGGATTAGGCCAATATATACGTTTAGTCAAGAAAGATAATAAAACTAAAATTAAATTCATACTGCAAAATTAGGTTGATACTCAGAATTTGGTAATGTTTAACTATGCGTGTAACCTGACCTTCCTTGACCCTGAACAATGTTTAAAAATTAATAACCTCGAACCAAAGAACAAATTGTAGAAGTGATGAACGTGTTGTTAACATGGATAACCACATACGCATATGGTTAAGAAAGCTCGCAATTGAAAATTCTGTAATTTAAATTAGGTTTGGAAATGAAGGTGAATAAACTAGAGATGCTCTGAGCACATAAATTGAAATTCCGAGTGATACATGTGCAGCTTCACAGCAGTGCATATAAAACAATAATATCCTATGAAAAAGGTTGTGCCATTCCTACGTTAACAAGACATGTCAGATAATTAACTCACGTTTGATATAAGTTTCTCTCTTGCTCCTTTCTTTGAAGTGCTTGCTGCGTAAAAGACGAACAGGTACAACAGAAAATTATAACCACTTAAATGTACTGGATTCAATAACAACGAATAATTAATACTATAGCATTGCTACATTCTAAAATAGTCTTATTTTACTTAAAGGCATCGCTTGTATATCATCTGCTGGCTGAAGTTCAAACAGACCAATTTACATGTTTATTAAATTTTAGCTGATTGTAAATATTTTATTCAGAATTATTGGAAGAAATTAAAATTGGCGAATTCACAAAGAAAAGTTGCAAATGATATTCTAGAATATTTGATACTACCCGGAAGTATGTTTTTGCAGTTATGTCGTTAGCTACTCAGTCTTCGAAGTGGGGAAGTTAACATATTATTATTTTAGTGAAGAACTTTTTGCTTTAGTGGTACCCCACGAGTATATTGTTTTAATTTTATATCCATTCATTCACTTTTACATATGGATTATGGCTATCTCAATGGAATAATAAAATCAAAAGCTTAATTACTAGAATAGCGTCAAAATTG
>JAGDQP010050349.1:0-14267 GCA_022664845.1 Lepisma saccharinum | reverse complement strand
AACTGCGCAAATTGCGAGAACCACTAATGGAGAAAATCCAATTACTTGGCTGCGAAGGGGAATTGCTCAACTATTAAATATGTTAATGGCAGATGTAGCTCCCATCATCAGGTAGGACTGACATTATGGAATCAGAACAACCCAGATAGGTCTTTTTGGTTTTCATTTCGAAAACCAGCGAATGTTGTAGAAGACTTTACTTGGGAGGCTTTGAAAAGAGTTATACAGTCTAATGCAAAGTTTATGGAGCAAGATCGTTTTGTTATTGATTTCCATCATGTGACCCTACTTATCGGGGAGGGGAGAGAATGGCAGAATTTTACCTTTGATGAAGAATATATAAAAAATGCAAGGGTATAGTTATTATTAAAAATAAAGATAGCAGCTGCTTTGGCCATGCCATTTTAGTTGCCAAAAGACTTATTGATAATCAGGGTGATAAAAATGCATGTACTCCTTATTATCACCAGCAAAGGATATTTATGTCTCTATAAGTGAAATTATTGTGTTAGAGTGCAGGCGTTAATTTAATAAATGGTGGTGGAATACCTGAATTGAAATTGATTCAAAAGTATTTACGTGATTATACTATTACAGTGTACGATGGTTTGACGGGGGAGAAAATTTTTCGAGGGCGCGGGTGGTGAAAATAAAATTAATCTCCTTTACATAAATAATCATTATAATGTTATTACTAATTTATTTGACGCATTTAGCTGTTCGTACTTTTGTGACATATGTTATAAGAAATTTGATCATAAAGAAAAGCATATTCCTCATTCTATGTCATTATGCCCTAAATGTCAGAAAAATCCTCCCTGTAAAAAACAGAGGAAGTACTGAATTGTGATAAATGCAACATTTGTTTTTATGGATACAGAGCGTATGACGTATCATATGCATACGGATTTATGTTCTCAGTTAATAAAAGTGTGCACAATATGTCTTAAAGCATATGCTGTTAAGAAAAATAAAAATCCTCACAAGTGTGGGGAAACGTATTGCGTAAACTCTGAAGGTATCATCTATGCTATATTTGTCCTCAAAAATCTACAGGTACTAAAAATGGATGATGGTGTATTATGATATAGAATGTAGACAGGACGAATATTATGAGAGGGAGTAAACGAACATGTGCCTAACTTACAAATAACACAGATGTCAATAAAGTTATCTGTGTTGCTCATAACGCCAGAGGTTAGGACGCACATTTTATTCTACGTACAATAATAACCAGAAAACAATGGATCCCCTAATGTTATTATGAAGGGGTGTAAAATATTATGTATGAACTGTAAATATCTTAAGTTTATAGATAGTTTTAATTTATTCCCTATGGCACTGTCTAAACTATCTGAAGCAATTGGTGCAGATGAAGTTAAAGGTTATTTTCCTCATTATTTCAACACAAAAAATAATCAAAAATATGGAGGACTTGTGCCCCAACCTAAATATTATGGTTAGGACTACATGCAGGAGAAAGAGCAGAGAAAATTTGTACTGGTATGAAATTTGATCAAAACAAACATTCAATTTTTAAGAGAATTAATTCGCTATTGTAACAGGAATTTTGAACTTTTACGTAAGGCATGTTTTAAATTTATGGTAGAATTTCAGGAAATATCTAATGTTAATCCTCTGGTAGGATCTATAGCCAGCGCCTGTAATTTAGTTTTCAGACGAAATTTTCTAAAAGAGAAAACAATAGGAATTTACGTTGGGCAGATCAACAATCTGTGGAGGACATTCAATGGTTGCTAAATGATGAGAAAAGGTTAGGTATTACAATAGAGCATGCAGCGAACGGGCGGGACTTAGTGTTTTAGGTGTCTTTAAAGTAGACGGGTACGCGTGTATAAATAATAAGAAACATATATGGGAATACCAGGGGTGCTTCTGGCATGCCTGTCCCCGTTGTTATCCTACGGGGCGTAACACACAAATATACAATGATCCACATAGCACTATGAATATTCGATTTGATAATAGTGTAAGAAAAATTGCCCGTTTGCACGAATTAGGATTTATTATCCATGGGATTTGGGAGTGGGAATGTAAACATAAATTACGTGAAAATTCGCATATTAAAGAGTAAGATTCCACACACCCAAATTGTAGAAAAAATTCCATTGAGCCTCGTGATGATTCATATGGCGGACGATGTTCCGCAGAAATATATTACTATAAAACAGCCCCGGGGGAGGAAAAACATTACGTAGATGTAATTTCATTGTGCCTTTATTGTTGCAAAGTAAAAAAAATACCCGGTGAGATATCCAATTAAAATTTAAGTAGGAGTTGAATGCTCCAGCATTGATAAATTAAGGGGATTGTGAAATGCACAGTACTTCTCCCCTCGATTCTGTATCATCCGGTTTTACCATATCATAGTGGGAGCAAACTTCTCTTCCCTCTGTGCCGCAAGTGTACCGAAACTTTAAATATAGAAGAATGCGCAGATAGTGAAGAGGAGTACGCTTTCACTGGGACATGGGTGGTGGACGAAGTCCGTAAGTTGTAGAGAAAGAATATAAAATACTAGAAATGCATGAGGTTTGGGAATATGAGGTGGTGGAGTATGATCCTGTTAAAAGAGAATAAGGAATTTCCACAGAATATGTAAACATGTTTATGAAATTGAAAACAGAGGCCTATGGTCGGCCCGAATGGTGCAATAGTGAAGAGCAGAGAAATAAATATATTAAGAAGTATTACGAGAGAGAGGGAGTGCAATTATACAGTACAAAATGAGTAAGAAAAATAAAGCCCGAAAAAGTATTTGTAAACTAGCATTAAATTATTTATGTGGCAAGTTTGCCCAGAATGAAAACATGGGTATTACCGTTATTATTCGGGATCCAGCAAAATTCTATGACAAATTAACTGATAGGAATATAGATGTAGCACCCCTAATACCCCTTGACGATTATACGTTAATACTAAATTACCAGATATTGGATGGAGCAAATATTTCTCTAAAAACTACAAATGTAATTATTGCAGCATATACCACCGCACATGCAAGATTAGAACAATATAACTATTTAGAACAGGTAGAAAAAGATGCATTATACATGGGCATTAATAGTCTCATATATGCAGTCAGGTCAGGAAGAATAAAATTACCCGTAGGTGAATATTTTGGTGACTTGAAAAACGAATTAGAATCTGTAGGTCCAAATGCATATACTGGAGAATTTTGTAGTGGTGGGTAAAAATTATGCTTATGAGGCTGTTAGTGAGGACACTAAATAACATGTTGTAAAGTACGTGGAATTACTCTTAACAGGAATACAATTAAAATTGTTAATTTGGTGAAATTAAAAATATTGTTCTTAACGATGCCCCGCCGGTAAATGTGACAAACCTGTTTAAAATTTATCGTAAAAAAGACCACAGAATCATAAATAAGGAGCAGACGAAAACCTACCAATTGGTACATACAAAACTTAAGAGAGTTGGCGATAGTTACGATACAGTGCCTTACGGTTTTAAGAGAAATAAAATCTTGTAAAAAAGTTTTAGTTGTGTAAAACAGGTAGACACACATTATGAATTATAAACAGCTTTTAAGTTATTTTTACTATATTAATAATTCCACTGATGTCTGTATATATCTAAGAAATGGTAATGATTATAAATTTTATGTATATATAAAACTACGCATTACAAATAAGTGTATTGTATTATCCCTTAATGACTAGAAGCGCCTTGTATCATATTTTATCTATATTGAGGATTATTTTAAAGAAGGTTTAAATGCTACTAACTATAATCTAACTGATGAAACTATTTTGACGCTTGACGCTACTAATGACGATGTTAATTTATTTTATATTCATTCAGATAATAATATAGTTGTAATTAATTTTTCTACATGGAAAAAATATGCTACTATTTTCCATGTAATAATGAGGGAAGCATGTTTTAAGCTAGTCCCTTTAATAAGTAAATATTTATATGAATGTGATATAAAGGGTACATTTTCCAAAGGTACTTTTGTTGAAGATACTACTACAGGAAATCGAATTCAGCTAGAATTTGTTTCTATGTTAATGGGTGATTGACATATGTTTTATTTTTTGAAGAAGGATATAATAGAGAGAGAGAGAAAAAAATGGAGTTTCAACATCCTTTCACATGCATTATAGAAGGGCCCACAGGTTGTGGGAAGTCATATTGGGTCAAAACATTTCTCGATCATTATAATAAACAGTGGAAAAATATTTGATGGTGTTACGGTGAGTGGCAGCCCTTGTATAATACTCTTCGCACATGTTGTAAATTTAAAGGATTACCACAGGGTGGTGATTTTCAGTGGAAGAAGATCCGCACCTTAATTATAGATGATTTAATGCGTGAATGGAATAACCGTCTTGTAGATATTTTCTCCAAAGTTAGCAGCGATAGAGATTTAAGTGTTAATTTTATTGCTCAAAATATATTCCATCAGGATAGAGGTATACGTGATATTTCATTAAATTGTCACCATATAATATGTTTTAAAAATCCAAGGAACCAGGCTCAGATTAATTACCTGGCACGTCAATTTTATCCTGGTAACGCAAAGTTTATTCGGGAAGCCTATCAAGATGCAACCCAAAATGCTCACGGTTACCTACTATTAGATCTAAACAGAATACGCCCGATGAGCAGTGTGTCCAAACAAAAGTTTTCCCCTCGGATTCATTCAATTATGTTTATGAGCCTGTAAAATAATACTAACTTCAGTATTGTATATATGTAATAACTATTTTTTATTATAATATACGTTAAAATGATTAATAAAGAGAATACACACTTACATAAACTTTTAGCAAAAGCGAAACCTAAAGCACGCAAGATAATATTACAAAATGCAGATTCCGAATTAATTCGTTGTATTTCTGAATGTTCCCATACCATATTGAAAGGAAACGTTCCGTTAAATAAAAAGGAGAAAAATAAATTGCGGAAATATAAAAATCACCTTAGGTATTTGGTAAAGAAAGGACCGACCCTAAAACAAAAAGAAAGCTTTCAATTGTACAAAAAGGTGGTTTTCTCACTGCATTTCTTGCACCCATTCTAGGAGGTTTACTATCTATTTTTTTAAATAATGCAGCATGCAAAAAAACTTATTTTAATTTCGCCAGAAAAAATACATTATAATCAAACTATAGCTAATCTCGATAACGAGATGAAAGAAATTTGTAAAAAATAAGAGTATTAGTGTAGAAGAAAGACATTGAGGTACAATATAGAGAGGTATTGCAAAAATATTTACATATTGTTCAAAAACCGGTAGCAACAAATCAATTGCTGCTGCTACTACTACTACTAATACTACTAAGAAAGGGGTGGTGCAGAGGAGGAGGAGGAAGAAGAGGATGAGATAATATCTACATCACCGAAATCTGCCAGCGTAAAGCAACACCTTTATTACGTAAACTAAAACAAAACCCCAACATTCAATGGGATGGGAATGGTAATGTTAATATATATGGTAAATCAATTCCTGGTTCTAATATAGTAGATTTAGGGCCATATGCACAGTCAAACCCGCAGCTGTCCCGTGGGTGCCCCATCCCCGCTTTCTGCCAAAGGGATCACTTTGTTTTGCTGTCTGACAGTGCTTTTCGACGGAATCCCGCGGTGACGGTTGAGCCGCGGGCTTGTTTAGTAAAATAAACCCGGAGCGAGGCTAGAAAAACAATGGAAAAAGTAGACAATTACGTTGCGTTCGATCGTTTTGTCATTTATATGGTCGTTTCTAGCGAGAAGAGGAAACGTTGGAAACTTGAAAGCCCAAAGTGAATTCGTATACGTAAGAAGAGGGGTATAATTGTCTAAATACTGGAAAAATATAAGGACAAAGGGAATGTAAAGTTACCAATGCAGCATCTAAGAAAAAGAATTAGGTGACGTGTGGTGGAAAATACCTGAAGAATATAACTCTAATGAAGAAGTGACAATAAGCTATTCTTTCATGTTATCAGAAAAGAAGAAAAATATATTGGTCATTAATTAGGCATTGGTATCAACATTTGTAAAAAAAAGGAGAGAGAAAGACATGTAATCATGGGAAATTATTTGAAAACATCAAAAAATAAATCACGAAAGTGTATGTTAGAAGAAATCAGAGAATCAATGGAACATTTTATATTACAGAAAGGGCATTGCAATTGTATTAACCATGCTGTTAGGAAGAATATTAAAAGAATAACGTCGGAAATTGCTCCACCATAATCAGTTCATGGTTCTTTTACGTTTTCATATCTGATCTAACCGAACCTAAGTCTACCGTAGCAAATTGAATTAAGCTAAAATAGAAAATAGAATAGAAAGTCCGGGAGACTACACTATTATATTTGAAAAAGTCGGGGCGTTGACTTAACTTTATGACATATGTTTGAAACTGCTAAAACGGGAGGATTTTTAGTCTGAGTAACGTAAAGCCAAAGCTAGGAATGTAAATATTTTTGCTTTCTATTGACTTTTAACTACAAAGATATTAAAGTTGGGGGTGTGCTCGACTATTTGGAGGGGTTACTCCAAACGTTGGGAAGTTTGACCGAATTCTTGCTAATCGCTGAGTTACATGCAAGCTTGCGTTGCTTGCTTTGAGTGTGATTTCGGCGAGTAGCATTTGAAGCACGTGTTTTATTACGTAGTACGTGCCAATAAAAAGGATGTTTCAATTGGCTGTTCACGGAAAGCAAGCTTGCATGTAAATCAGCCCTAAGGGAGATTCAGCACCATATGCTCGCCATTGCGAAAAGTTAGCGTAATGTATGTTTAATTTCAAGCGAACATTTTCCTCTTTTCCCAAGTTCTAAATCATGAGCACAACGTGAAATTTGTTCCATGGAGAAACATATTATTATTATTTTAAATAAAGCAAAGTTCATCGGTACAACTACTTGCGAGTTGCGATATGTGTGGCACTTAAAGACCTATGAAAGCTGAGCCAATACACTACTCTGCGCGATCTGCTATTTACGTTAACAAGCTGGGAATTAATGTTATAATGCATGCACCAAAAACTCATTTTCTTTTCTAAACGAATTTTAGATCCTTTCGATAAACTACGCTTACTTTTAGAAAAAGCCCTTGCAGCTACAGCTTAATTGAATTGAAACTATCCTTCTCCCTACCATCTAGTGAGTATCACCATAGACTATTACGACAGTACGTCAACACTGTGCAGATTTTTTAAAACAATATAAAATAATTAACATAAAAGGTCTGATCGTAAACGTAATGTTTTGTAAATTACTTGTGTCACTTCTTGTCTATTGTTAAAGCAACACTCATGGCTAAAATGCAATATATTTATATAAATACAGAAATAAAATCACGAGGTGTAGATACACACATCACCCACTGGACAGCCAAGGGTGGTTCGATCCTCCCGCGAATAATCCCTGATGCCGCGTGGAGGCCACGGGTCTCTTTCAGTCCCACGGGATGACTGTGCAACACAAAATGGTCCAGGGTCTCTCGGGCTTTCCGTAGGTAGCCCGCGGAACGACTGTGCATTTGGCCCTTAATATCTGATTTTGTTAGGTGTCGTAAGAAAAAATATTCCAGCCACAGACTGGGAACCATTTGCTGTACTGTTAGCAAAATCAAATATACCCTTAGAGTATATAGGTAACCATCAACGAATAGAGTATATTCCAAAGCTGACAGTTGCTGCTGCCCAAAAACCAGAGGAGGAGGAGGAAAAGGAACTGGAGTCATCGCATAACGTAAAAAAAGCTGTCAATTGCCGCAACTATAAACAATGAACAAGTTAGCTAATATTTACTATAACCCTTCACACCCTGCCTCGACAGCTCAAGCATTATGGAAAGCTATAAAGAAATCAATACCTTTACACAGGGTGGAACAATCGACATATACACTGCATAAACCAGCACGTAAACGGTTTCAAGGGAATCCCTATCTTTAATATTGACGATCAATGGCAAGATGACTTAAACAATATGCAAAGTCTACAAAAATATAATGATGGGTACAAGTATATTTTAACAGTGATTGATATATTTAGTCGCTATCCATGGACCGTGCCTGTTCGTAGTAAAACTGGTGGAAATATTATAAAGGCATTCGAGAAAATATTTTAATCTACCCCCAGGCGTAAACCTCTGCGGCTACAAACAGATAAAGGTACAGAGTTTATTAACATTCCATTCCATACGTAGTTAAAAAAGCAACATATTCTTTTTTTTACAATCGATAGTCCTAATATTAAGGCAAGCCTCGTAGAACGTTTTAATCGAAGCCTGAAGCAAAGAATATGGAAATATTTTACAGCAAAGAAGACTTACCGCTACAAAGATGTGCTTCCCCGACTAGTTCACGGATATAATTCTAGGCCACACGCAGCACACAGATTGCCGCCAGCTGTAGTGGACCAAGATACGTTTCAACAAGTGTGGAATATACTAATTACTCCGTCCCGTGCCAGTGTTAAAGCAGAAAAATATAAAGAAGGGGATACTGTGTGAATTACTAAGGCAAAATGACATTTTGCAAAAGACTTCAAAGGAAATTGGATTCTGGAAATATAAAAATAAAACAAATACAATATAAGGAAATAAATTGGTTTATGTATTAGATGACTTAAATGGTGATGTTATTGATGGTACATTTTGCGAAGAGGAAATACAAGCTGTGCCACTGCCCAAAGTTTACGAAAGAGACTAAGTTTTAGAAGCTAAAGGTAAACGGATACTTGTTCGGTGGTGGGGCTATCCTCCTTCATTTAATTCATGGATTTCAGTATCCTATTTAACAAACGGCTAACAACATTTAAAAGACCGGGGCAATGGAATATTCCACCACGTCAACTTGCAGAGTGTGGTTTTAATTGTGTTAGATTACCCAATATTGTAATATGTGCATTTTGTACTTTAGAATTAGTTAATTGGCAATCTTATGATATCCCCTTAAAAGAGCATAAACGTTGGAGTCCATACTGCCCTCTGTTAAGAGGTAACATAGATGTCTGTGGTTATAAAATGAAAATAAGACCTTTTTCTATGCCTGAAAAAGGATGGTAATAATAATAATACATTATCATAAACTAGTGATATATTTATGTATATAGCAGAAAAAATGAATGATAGTTATCTCAAATATTATTCACATCAAGCAGGTAGTGGTTATAATGTATACAGAGGGGCACCATACCAAGAAGGTAGTTTCCTAGGTGGTTTATTTCGTACTGTATTTCCATTAATAAAACAAGGTGTAAAAAACTGTTGGTAAAGAACTGTTATGTGGTGGTAATAATGTAGTCGAAGACGGTATGTTAATGTAGCCGAAGACGGTATCCAAGAAGGTATGGTATTGGTGGTTTTCTAGGTGGTTTATTTCGTACAGTATTTCCATTATTAAAACAAGGTGAAAAAACTGTTGCTAAAGAACTGTTACGTGGTGGTATTAATGTAGTCGAAGACGTGCTAAATAATAATAGACCAATTGAAGAAGCATTAAAAGTGCACTGGCAGGAAGCAAAAAATTATTTAAAAAATAAAACTCACAATAGAATAAATCAAGTGTTGGCGGGGGGAGGAAAACGTAAAAATAAACAAACAGGTGTTGGTGTACAGAAAAAAGGGTGAAGAGGAGAGATATTTTTAATTAATTATTAAGCAGCGTACTAGTTTTTACCTCACACTTCCCAGTAGCAGTTCTATGGAATATTTTCCGCAAAATACTCTGGCTTGTTATACTGCAAAATTATATCATCCTCTCGTGTTGAAGAAAGGTGTGTGGGAAACAGATGTTGTCGAAGTACATAATACAGGTTCATTTCAGAATGTTTTCAAATATACTAATAATATCTATTATAGGGTCTCGGATAAGGAAAGCTTAAACGTAACTAAAATAATGCGCGGTCATTAATATTATGTTGACGATATTCTATCTCAAATTAACTATAAAAGCGATAAATTGAATTTACAATTAAAAGTTAATGCTTTGGTAAAACGCTTTATTGGGGTTAGTAGAATAAGAAAATATGACAAGGGGGTTGAAGTTCGTCTATCACCCGAATTAGCTCGAATACTAGGTTTTGGTCATATTCAGCAGGATGATATTGCACTTGTCCATCATACGCGTTATCCGCCTGATTTACAGAAATCGCTACCAGTACACATGTATATTTATAGTGATATTGTCGAACTTCATCTGGTAGGCGATACTGTAACGTCACTATTACGTATTATAAATACGAATATTAAAGACTATGGTGCTAGTAATGTGCATATCTTTGAAAATCTTCATTATGTCCCCGTACAACGTAAACAATTTGATCAAATTATTATTGATTTAAGAGAAAGCACGGGTAATCCACTTAATTTCCAATATGGCAGTCTATGTGTAAAATTATATTTTCGTAATAAGGTATGATAAAAATAAACTAGTGTGGGCATTAATAGCAGAAAAGCTTAAATGCAGTGTGAGTGTACGAAATCAGAATTAGATATATTTGCGGGTCTGCCCGCTCAAACGAGTATTATTGGTAATAAACAGTGCCGTATAAACCTGTCGCGTCAATATCTGGTAACGCACTCAAAGAGTTTGTCCCCGGCCAAGGTGATGACTAAATTGATTTACCACATGCAATGCTACATATTAGAGGTAAAATTAGTAAACATGATTTTTCTGATTTAACAACTGCTGATAAGAAAATAGATCCTGTAAATGATTTTCCCAGTGCAATGTTCAGCAAGGTACAAATATATTTGAATAATCAACTAATTTCCTATTCTTCGAATGCATATCCATTTCGATCGTATATTGACAAACTACTAAATTATAATGCCAATGCAAAAACAACTCATCTTCAAACGGCAATGTATTTTAAAGATACTGCCGGACATATGGACAGTGTGACCGATAATAATAATCAGGGTTTTAAACAACGCTCACTTCTCACAGCCTTAGGTGAGCCCTTTGAATTACTGGGCTATTTTCATTGTGATAGTTTCAATCAGGAAATAATTTCTATTGAGTGGTGTACAGTTGCGTATTAAGCTAATTCCAGCCAAACCCGTATTTTGTCTAATGGGCGAGACTGGAGCTGAGGGAAAAGTTGAAGTTACAGATGTACTACTATTTGTGAAAAAGGTTAATGTGTCACCCACGGTGAAAATAGCACAAAATAAAGTATTACAAAATCCTAATTTTAGAGTAAAATACTCAATAACAAAGATGCATTTGAAGACAGAGACTTTACCGCAAGGCATTACGGACACCACTCTTCCAGATTTGTTTTCCGGCATTGTGCCTAAACGTATTATTATAGGGTTTGTTACTAATACAGCTTTCAACGATACTTATCAAACAAATCCTTTTAATTTTAAGCATTTCAGTATTTTGACGGATCTCCTGTTCCAACTAGACCACTACAGCCAGATTTTGATAATAAGATATATATATACAAGCATATTCTACGATATTTACGGTTCTTGTATTTATTATTCTAATCAAGGTAATGATATTTCACTTGCCGAATATCCTAATGGTTATACTCTACTGGTGTTTGATTTAACTCTCGATTCTAATGATAGTGCTCCATTCACACTAGCCCTCAGCGACAGGGAAGTGTACGATTCGAGGTTCATTTTAAGCAAGAACTGCCATCTCCTGTAACCGCGGTTATTTACGGCGAATTCTCATCAGAACTAGATATTGATTTCCAGAGAAAAGTTTATATTAATTAAAATAAAATGTTAAATACCCTTGAACTTTATCAGGCATTACGACATAATTTGCCTAGAAACCATTTTATAGGTGTATATGCTGCAAATCAACTACCTCCTTTTATTGATACATTTCCTGCAGTCATTATTATAAATACTGATAATAGTAATAAGAACGGCGAACATTGTGTTGCTGTTTATATTTCTAATTCAGGGCACGGTGAATATTTTGATAGTTATGGCCTTCGACCATATATACCGTATCATATAAGATTTTTAAAACGAAACTGTTTATTTTATACGTGGAATAATATACGTATGCAAGGTGATTTATCTCAATTCTGTGGACACTATTGTTTTCTCTATTTAGCATGTCGTACATCTGGCTATTCACTACAGGAATTCTTAAATAAATTTTCAAATGGCAACATTAATGTTAGCGATAGTATGCTTTATTCGTTTATGAGAATGGTCCCTGGCGTGAGATTAAGTTCTCCGTAAACCATGTGTATGTGTCGATCCTTGGTGCGAGATTAAGTCATCCGTTAACCATGTGTGTAGGTCCCTGGCGCGAAATTAAGTTCTCCGTAAACCAAGTGTATGTGTTGGTCCCTGGAGCGAGATTAAGTCCTCCGTAAACCATGTGTGTAGGTCCCTGGCGCGAGATTAAGTTATCCGTAAACCATGTGTGGGGGGAAATTGCGAGATGAATAGCCAGATGAGTTCAATTAGCAGTATACACACAAAAAAACTTCAGATTTATATTACAGTGTAGATTATGGTGGAAGCTCTGTGTAATTTTTGCTATATTTTTGAAAAAAAGTGACTGTAGTCTTTTGTGTTTTAGTATAATTAAAGGAAATAGTTTTTTTTTTTCATAAGTTGGTTATAGAATAGAAAAATACCTAGGTCACTTGATGCCCACATAGCAAATATGAAAACAGAATCTCAATGTGTCTAACCGTTTACGAGATGTACAGAATTTTAATATGAACCTTTGACCTCGAGTTCACCACTTTTTTTACAAATTGTACTGAATTCCACATACCAAATGTGAAAGCAGAATTTCAATATGTCTAGTCGTTTACGAGATATACAGGGTTAAATATTTGGCCTTTGAGCTCGAGGTGACTACTTTTTTTTCACAAATAGTAGTACTTAATGCTCTCATGCCGAATGTGAAAGCAGAATTTTAATATTTGATCTTTTCCTAAATTATAGGTTCTGGTATAGAATTTAACTTCAAGTTTCCGTTATAATTTCTGGTATGTTAAATAAGGCTTCGTAGTCTTTTATAAAATCTATGCTATGTTAAAAAAGGGTTGTAAAATAAGCTTCGTGTCACCATTTCACGAAATTATGCACTGGTCTAAGCTCTGCTATGTTAAATAAGGGTTGGAAAAAGAAGTGCCCTATTCTTTTATAAATAGGCAAAACCTCTATAAGAGTTGAAAAAATATTCTATGTTAAATAATGGTCGTACCCTTGTGAACTACGTTGGGGTGTAATATTAAATAGGGGTGAAATTTAAATAGCCTTATGCACTGTGTGGGGTGAAATTTATGTTATGTTAAGTAGGGGGTCGTAGTCTTGTGCACTATGTTGGGGTGTAATTTATGTCATGGTAATTGGGGGTGCCGTTAAAAAAATATATTCATTGCCTTTTAGGCCATCTTCAATAGGGGTTGAAAAATAATTTCATACTCTTTTACAACAAGAAGTAATTAAAAGTAAGGGCCGTAAAAGAGAATAAAAAGTACCCAAATCTAGTTCCAAGAAAGTAACCACCTTTGGTTTCCAAAAACTCATGACATCATGTATCGTACAGCCCTGGAAAATTGACTAATGGCTATCAGGCGGCCTAGGGATAAGGGGCCATTTTTAAGTAATCCGCGTCAAGTCTTGTCCTTCTACTGTTGTGATACCAAGAGTAAATTAGTACAAAAGATCTTTTCGCAGCAAACCAGTATAAATTTTTCTATAATATACTAAAAATCCACCAAACTACATTGATAGGAATTGTATACATAATAACAAAACACTGTCCGAATAAATACAACTTTTCGTGAATAAATGCTTATCAAAAAAGAGTCTCAATTTTGTTTTTTAAACAGTTTCATTTTACTATAACTGTGAAATATCTAAAATCCTTTCTTCAAGAAAATAATTAACATTGTCAATCAATCGTAACATTCACTTCATTGGATAATTTCTATGACATACTTTATAAACCTCAGATTTTGAGTATCCCTTTCTGAGTCTTTAAGTCCTAAAATTTAGGCAGTGATTATCTGATAATTGCCGCTTCTTTGGACCAAGAAGAGTAACATAGTTCATTGTTGTTCTTCTCACAACCCACAACTTTGTTTGAAGAAAATGAAGAAATCTATTTTAAAAATCCGTAACAATTGTCATGAAAATATGACCGCCATTTTGGTTTCCAATTAATTACATTTTCTGAATTTAGAATTCCTAAAATCTTATTTTTTGAATTACATTATTCATTTTTTTTTCGAAAAAATATATTTATTTGATACTCCATATGGTATACAGATGCTTATCAGAATA
>JAGDQP010050348.1:0-14267 GCA_022664845.1 Lepisma saccharinum | reverse complement strand
CAATTAGTTTCTATACAGTTGCTTGTCCCGTAAAACAAATATCCACTAAACAGGACCTAAATGAAACACGAACTGTAATTTCTTAAAGCATTAGTATCGCTAACAAAAGCAGGTTTTTTTTTTTTACCCACAAGAAAACAAAGATTTCATCTGTTATTGAAACCTAACAATTTCACGTTTTGTCTATTTAAAACATACTAATTTATAATTTCTTGGTGCTGACGTTGTGAAACATCTAGAAAACAAATATCGCTCAGGTTGAAATTCTTAGTTTTATCATTTCGTGCAAAGAACATGCATTCAGTTGGAAGTTCTAGGTATAATCTCGCCATTGATTTGGTGTGAAGCTCCCACCAGTCGGTTTATATTAGTTATATAAAATCAAAAAAATCACGTAAGAAATTAATTTTATACATTACCTAAAATAATTTCAGGAGCCCTATAGTACCGACTTTGCAGGTAAGTGTTACACACAGCTTTGCTCACATGAGATGCACTTCCAAAGTCAATTACTTTCACTCTGTACGGTTGCCGCACTGGGTCTACTAACATTATGTTCTCGGGTTTCAGATCTGCGTGAATTAAACCTAGTTGCTGAAAAAAATAAAAGAACAGTTTTTCAGTAAAACATTTCAGCTTAAATATAACTGGATACTTCAAATCAGGTTTATTATACCACTATAAGGAAGTAACTAAAAACACTGTACGCTTATTCAGATGGCCATGCAGGGTAGTGTATGAAACAAGCTATGACACGGTCTATACTATTCTTGAAAGCAATAATGTGTAACCCGCAAACTACAATTCAAATCCTTCTCCCTACCTCTAACGAAATGCTGCATTTTGGAAAATGAGCTACCACGCTCACCTAATACACGATAACGAAATTATATAAATGTTTACCAGAAAAAAACTGTCTGCAGGAAGATAAACAACGTAGGTAAAATTATGTGCTTAATAATTAAAACTGTACATAGGATGTTTAAAAGTGATAGTCACAAACTGAAAGATAAATGAACACCTCAGACCGAAACAAAAAAAAGCGACAAAAAAAAAAAAAAAAAAAAAAAAAAAAAAAAAAAAAAAATCCCTTGAACTAATTTCGAAACACGCGTACTTTCGAAGCAGAGGCGCAAGAATATTTCGGGACTTCGTCACAAATGATATAAATATATCAACAAATAATGAAATGAGACATTTTGGAAACTTTATGCTTTTCGTGGTGGCTTAGCGAATCACGAAGCTGTACCCAATACACAAGTATGAGCCTAGTTTAGGATTGATAGGGTCCTGCTACATTAAGGAGTTTTCCCAAGCAAGATTTTATTGTCAAGGAATTAACTTTGCACAATAGGCAAGTACATGAAGTTAAATTTCGTAGAAATAACAAATAGTAGAAAAGGGTGCACATTAGATTTCAGTGATATGGTATATTAAGCTGGAAAACAACGCTTGCACTTCGCAAATCTCTGCGCTGTGGGTGAGATGTAGCGCAGAGGATTATGACATACTTAAGTAATCATTCTACAAGGTAATAAAAATGATCATAACAAGGATCCTTTCCAAGGTTTTAATTCCTATCTATGAGCGTCAAGATTACTACCACCATTTTAAAATCTTAATCTATTTGATTTACACGGAGATTTATTTTAATTCTAAACTGAAAGAATGTTTCCACCCCGACATATATCCTATATTAAAGCAATGTATCTTGCAACACACTTTCCACCAACATAACGACGACACGAAATTAAGTAAAAACAGAATTTAAAAACACCTTCTGAGATACAGAAGAGTAAAACACTTATCAGAAGCTTAAAATGGCAGCAGTATCCCACAGCCTTACGGATGAGAACAATAAAACGCTTTAACAAGAACTAAGAAGTGCGAGAGACTTATTTTCCTACATCAATAAGACGTCAATCATCATAAGACATGACGCTGACATTCAGCTCTTTTGTGGCTACGATATTACACATGCTACACTGATATTTCGATTTATCTTGCACATCAGGACGGGTGTAAGCCATAATGCTGTTACCGCCCACATACTTTCTAAAGTTCTTCTCAGGGTCATTTATTGAAATTTAATTACTATAAGCTTACGCTTATACATTCTATTAATTAGTTTTAGGTAACTAACTAATTTAAAAAACTTACCTTTAACTTGAGCAAAGCCGTGAGTACTTGATGCAAGATGGGACGGATATATTTAAGAGGAAGGGGACTGAACTTATTTTGTTTGAGAAAATCATAAAGATTCTGCTCCAGCATCTCAAACACCAAACACGTGTGGTTTTTGTGCTGAAAGCACTCGTATGCACGAACGAAATTGTATTCGTCTGCATTTTCTTGGCTTAGGCGTGACAGAATGCTAACCTAGTAATAAAAAAGGAAAACATACATTATAAACAATTTACAGGATGAAATGAACAGACATGAACATTTTTAATTTGCAAGTTGAGTATCAATTATTAGAAATTCTTACGACCAGAAATATTCCGAATTTCGGAATATTTTTATCTACGTAATGAGATATACTTCACCTGGAAAGTAATTTTATACATTTTTATTTTTATAATTACGGTATGTACATGAAATAAAGTTTGTCTACTTTAAACCACCAGAAAGAAAAAGGTGTCAATAACGCGTCAGCACTTAACAGTAAATAACACGGCATACCATTAATACAATACCGGAGCAGTCTACTGACTGGTTTCTCGGAACGTTAATCAGGGGTGGAATTTTTCCACTTGTGGCGTCAGCGCTCACTAAGTTTAGGATTTTTGGAAGATTTCGGATACTCAATTTTAAAACTAAATTAAACTTTGGACAATCTGTGACGGTTTAAAGTATACTATCAACTTATGTATTACCTTCCTTTAGTAAGAATTTCTCAACCACTTTACCATAAATACGCTGTAATCGAACAAAACTGTTATTGAAAAGAATTTCTTTTACAAAAACTCTCACCTCTATCTGTCCCTGCCGTGCATACGATGGGTGATTCTTGAGAATTTTGATAGCGACGATCTCATTTGTGCCTTTTTTCCAACACTTGACAACCTAAAAAATACAAAGTAGCATTTAGAAAACTGAATAAAATAGACATTTATATAATGCTTATACTACGACTATATATACGAGGGTAAGTCAATATATAAGTCATACAATGAAATATAAATAAAAGTTGAAATGTTTCTCTGATGGAATTTGGTTTATTTTTCAACGTAATCTCCATGAGCATTTACGCACTGGTCCCATACTTTTACGAGTCCTTCAAAGCCAGCTGCGAACAAGCATTTGGCTGGTGTCGTAGCCAGCTGGCAACCCCCCCGACGGACATCCTCCATATCTCGGAACCGGTGACCACCCAGGTGATTCTTCAGTGGGCCGAAGAGGTGAAAGGCGGATCGTGCCTAGGGACGGTACGTCGGCTTTTTTTTTTTTTGAAGGGACCCACCTTTCACCCCCTTTCTCTTTGCCTTCTTAGCAACAAACTAAGTTGCGTACTTTCAGGGTCGCACGTCACGGGCAGCTGTACGCCCTCCTTAGTTGGGACAGGCTGTCCCTAAAGATTGTCGGATTACCGGTGTTCCGGCATTCCGAGAATCTCTTGCGTTCCTCTCGTACTTTGACTTGAGGTGGTGCGGGACTAACTTTGACCAGGCGTCCAGAATGTAATCCTGGCCTTTGTTCCTTCATGTTGGAACAGGACTGGGAGGGAATTTGCGAATAGGAATTTAATTACTTTAATTATAAAAACATTTAACATTTAACACACATAACGTCACAGACATCACAGGACAACACAAGACAGCTGACTCTCGTTATGAAGCAGGAACAACTGAAAATAAATAAAATATAATTAATTTAGTTTGTCCTCCAGTTGTTTCACCTGTTGCCGCCCATACAAATCATTTTATCTTTATCCAGTTGTTTCACGGTGTCCACTTTGAGTTGGAGTTTTAAACTTGTTCCTGCTTAGGCTCTTCCGCACTTTCGCAAATATACACACTTAACACTTAAAAACACAATATGGTGTTCATCACCGCATGCGACGTCGTCCGGAATTCTTGATGACTGTATCTTAATTCTATAGTTAATGTTCCTCACTGTCCACTAATTGGGTCCATTATTGTATGTCCACTATTATATACCATCACCACAAAAGAAATGGATAGAAGTAGTTCGGCGTCCATTGCTGTCTTCCTACAGCATGCACTCGTGGGTCATCGTGAGATTCTCAGTGTGTGGACAAGCGTTGTCATCCAACAGAAGAACTCCATCTCTCAAAACACCTGGACGTTTCCTGCGAATGGCTGACCGTAACTTTGTCAGGGTATGGCACTCGAATGGCTCACCGCAGCACGAAAGCTACTAGCGCCGTATACGATATACGGTGGTGCTGCCACCTACACCGACACCTTCCTAAATGATCAGTGCAACGATTTATATTTATAACAATTGCACAATGCAGCAATTTAAAGATATTTCATTTTGCGACTTATATATTGACTTACCCTCGTAGATACTATGTATTTAAACCAAGATCTTAGAAGCTGAACTAATAAAGTACTATTCCAAGAAATCAACAACATATGAAAACATAGTTGAAAATATTTTTTATTTTTCTGGGAGTTATGAACAGCTGTTCCAAGAATCAAGACCTCCAAACGGAGTGAAAATACAAATGAATAATTTGGGTCCAAAAAAAAACACTTATGATGATGTTACGAATGTTTGAATAGATTTACAAACTCATTTAAGTATCTAAAACTCTAAAGGAGTATTAAAGTAAACCAGTGTTAATCTCTATAAAATACAGAAATACATCAAGTGTTATTTTCTTCCGAAAAATGAAACATCAAGAATGTATGAAGCAAAAGTAAATACAAAGAAATGGTTATGATAAATTAAAAGTAACACTCAAAGAACGTATCAGAGACTCGACGAAAGGCAATGCCACGAAAGTCAAAATATTACATAGAACGGACATAGAAACAAGAGTTTTTAATAATTTTTACATTCGTACTAAAAACCTACACTGAATGTGGTTCGCGGAGTGTTAAGATGGAATTGGATTCTTTGAGAAATTTAGGTACACAGAATGGGTAAAACATTGAATTAGAAAATAAAGAACCAGAATTAAACGTGCATGGCACAAAACGATAGTATGCATTTGGTTAGTGGTCTATATTCAATCGAAGACATTAAATTCAACTCTCAAACCAGCTTAGTTAATGTTCATTAATCTAGTACGTTAATGTGCTTACTTTTGGTCCAGTGCACCTCATTTTACAATATATTAAGAAAATGATACAAAGAAAATCATAGTAATAGTACCGTAATTAAAAAGAAGAAAAAAAACTGTATCACTACTTTTGATCTTAATCATTTTGAATATGTATGCAAGAGTTGTCATATCCTTAAACTTCGATTCGTGGGCTAAATTTTAAGCTTGTTACTTCGAAGGTCCTGCTATAATTCCATCACTCTATCTTTACATCTAAATAGTAAATAAAATATATTACAAAGAGTTTTCCTTCCAAATACAGTTTTCACAGTACTTACGAAATACAACAACATGAAAACTCAGAAATTTAAAACCACTGCTCTACGAGAAAAACCTGACAAGAAAATCGAAGACATGCCTTCGACTTTTTCGACTTAAGGTTTATGTAAAGCCAAGATCTCCAACAAAAGATGGCAGCACTATCTACGTATATGTGTAATGTATTTTATCGTTGCACGAAATTTCAATGTTGCTCCTATAAATTCAAGCCTAGAGAGTTCAAACTTTCATGCCGATTTCTTAATTTTCTTTCTTGTTCATTGCTGAAATCGCTTCAATGTTGTTATGGATATCCAATCCTATAACAATGAAGCTCTTTCAACAATAAACAAGAAAGGAAATAAGAAATCGGCATGATTAGAACTCTTGAATTGGTTATGAACTTTTCTTCCTTGAAATTTAGAACTTTCTCGGCTTGAATTTGTAGGAACAGCACTGAAATTTCGTGTAACGATAAAAATACATTAGACATCTACGGAGATAGTGCTGTTATATTTTGTTGGAGATCTTGGCTTTATATTAACCTTAAACAAACACCTCAAGGAAGATAACAAAACCTGCAAAGTAATATTGTCAGCCAACGTATTGTACGTTGTTATGGCTGATTTTTAAAATTCGAGAACTTGAAGAATCAACTCTCTTAATACAACGTTGTTTTTGACAAAAGCACGTTCGCAGTGTTTGAAATATATTTCTAAATACAATTATTTATTCAACATGTAAAATTAAGATAAAATACCCTAACAAGCGAAGCTACAACTGTTTTTTTTTTTTATGACACTTATATATTAGCATCTGAACAGGGTACATACTTGTCCAAATGTGCCTCTTCCCAGGAACTCTAGGACCTCGTACTGGTTTGTCATTGAATAGAGGACCTCGTGCTGGACTAGCTGGTAGTCGCCGTCCGCGTTGGAAGAGCCCTGGGGGGCTGCTGCCTTGCTGTGGGACGTCGTGGTCGTGGTGGTTGCCTCCTGGCCTGAGCTATGATCATTACCCTCTGTCTCTTCCGATTTTCTCTGAAAATATGATCAGATCAAATTATTAGATAAGCAATTACCTTAATATAGTACAAGGAAACTGATTTAGTAATGAGCAAATCGTCGCTGTGCTTTCAAAAAAACCTTTATGAGCTGGAACAACTTTTCGCGGAGGAAAAAAAAACAATGCATTTTCATACAGCGACTTTTCTCCAACACCTGATGACAAATATTTTTTTTTTTTTCTTTCTATATCTCAATTATATTATTTCCTTGCAAGAAAATTCAAATATCGCTCCTACCAATTTACACCTCGGGATCTCATACTTTATAAGATTAAAGTTCTTATCAGTTTTAAAGTTTCATGATGTAAGTTTTTCATGAATGGATATTCAGCTCAATATTCATGCGATTTCAACAATTAACAAAATATAGGAAGGAGGAGATGGGGGGATAAAAGACACGGACAAAAACGTACTTCTCTGAAAGTTTAAACTCCTAAGATTTGGTTCTGTATCAACAAGCTTGCCGTTTTCTGCAAAGGAAGAGGCGGGATATATTAAAGGCATGGGAATCGCCAGTATACAACAAAACTAAATTTTTAGCAGAATATGTAACTGTTCAATGGCAAGTGTTGTATTTATGTATTACATATATTATTTTTTTCGCCTTTATAAACACATTGAAAAGTTATAAAAGAAACTTTGTACTGTGAATCTGAAAACTGTTTAAATTAGAATTATCCTTACATATTTTTGATCAGTGAGACTTTATTTTTTTTCTTCTAAAAAGTATACTATTATGTTCAGAAGCAGAAATATATAATAACTGGAAGCAAAGTGTTAAATTATGCAAAACTTTTGCCATTTTACTGATCAATGGAATGTTATAAACAAACAATGGCACGTAAATTTTAGATTGAGGGAAGTTCATTATTAGGATTCTTCTCCGTGAAAACCCATTACAATTAATACAAAAGGTGCGTTACGTTTGTAGGTCAGCCTGGGGCTTGGATTCTGGCCTTGCGCCGTGTGTAATTTCATAGTGTATTCACTAACCAGCGTACCACAAACGAATATAGCGAAAACTAATCAAGTGAGGTGTTTTCTAGTTAAGTCAGCGTTGCCAACCCATTGATACAAAATTCATAAAAATTTTATCAGATACTTAATCCGTTATGTTTGTCTATATTGTATTTAAATGTCTGTATTATTTTCAATTCATCCATTCTATCTTACCTTTCCATTTGTGTTATGGCCATTTCAGAACACAGGTACTACGAAGGATTATCAATAAACTTCATATATGGATCTTTATTTACCGAACAAACCGAAAATGTTTTTATGGGTGGCAACCCTACCTGTCTTCCCGCCACAATGACTTTCGGATGTGCTGTTGCTTTTCAGCCTACGGTCATGGCACGGAGCTGTTAATTAAACACACTTGCTCGCAGCTTCGAAATGGCCGGGGTGGTTAATTTAACGAATGGAGTTAATGACGTTGCAGTACATAGAGATTTATTTTTCTATTACTACAGTCGAACTATTAGGTATTCAAACATTGGAGTATAAAGTACGATTCCAGATAGATTTATGCTTCATTCACCCAAATGTAACATAGCTGATTTTCGAGGCGGGGATGAAATATCAAAACCAATACTGGGCAATCGACGAAGACAATGTAAACATAAAGGATGGACCAATTTAGTACGAACAAATCTCCAAGCAGTTATTTTTCCATTACTTACTTATACAGTGGTATGCTCCTTAAACAATCGCTGAGAAATATACTTGCGTACCGCAACTTCCCGAATTTGTCTTATCGAAGACAAAAGTTACTTCTGCTGGTATGTATTGATTAGTGTAAGCATATTCAAACTTACTTAATGACTTATTAAACACACAAAAAATCTGCACTGAAATAATATTTATAGTGGTAGGTCACTCAATATACCATGACAGGAAAGATCGCTCAAGCAAGCAATCATACACAAGGAGTTTCAATGATTATCTGAAATAATGTCCTTACAATTCCTGACTTAAAAAAACTTATACCACCAGTGATATACCTGCCTGAAACTGTAATATGCCACCAGTGATTTCAGTTAGAAATCGCGTATCTGACAGCCTCAAAAGGTTTTTACACGGAACTTTAGGTAAATCCAATAAACACAAATCAAGGAAGCTGAATACACTCAACGATGACCAATTCAAATGGAGAAAGTCCACTATAAATGGTTCATAGAAACGAACTTTCAAACAAACAAACAAAACAAAAAAAAAAAATCGTAGAATAAGTACAGACAGAATTTACTAGGGGAGATTCGCCCTACACAAACGGGAAATTTCATACGGGGATCACACTTTGCCTTGATCATCAAATGTTCCAAGACCTACTTTCCTTGTACCAAACATCAGTAAAACACCAATACCAGAAATTACACGGATTTGTTAGCGCCTATATCCTATGTAACGTGTATCCTATACCGAAGCACTCTAAAACCACCCCTACGCATTAAGACAGTAAACTACATACAAGTTTCGATATAAATAAAGGGTTGCCTCTATACCTATGCAACTACGGCGAGGTCTATAAACCAAGCCTGTATGCAATCTGCGTACTCACCAAAGATGCCATGTTAGTAATCCAATGTGCACATCGTACCGTAAAAAATCGACAAATCGTGGCTACTGTTCTAGAACACCTCACCTTCAATCCACCCTATGTTCACGTACACACACGGTAAGCCACTAAAGCAATTACTCACTATTCATGAAAAACAATTATTCGAGCGTCAGGTTTATGACGTCATGCCAACCCCGACACAATACGACTGGTACGTGTTGATATGACATACAATATTAGTTCTATTCTTTGACAAAACAATGCATTCTAAAAAGAAATCGTGACTCATTTACTGACACCGTATGCAAACTTAGAAAATAGAAGTTTCATGTGAAACAATTCAAAACAAATGCATTATAATTCTTTGGAAGTCTACGTGTTTAGTTAAATATTGCACAAAAGGAAATTCTTCCCCATTAGTTTCGCTTCAACATAAAATCACGAGAAAAAAAAACCCTAGCATACATTCCCATCAAAGGCTGACTACAGAAATTATGATTTCTTGCTTTTCGTTCCCCCTCCCCCAATCTTTACCGATACCAGTTTCCCACATGACTTTATGATTTCGTTCACTTGAAAATATTGCTGCTCCTGGTTTATATATTTTTATTTTCTAGTCTTTCCAAGAAAAACAAGTTTTACACATCTCCATGAAAGATTCCCAAAATACGTAATTTAAGTCATAGTTACTGATGTTCGCTGTAATAGCTAATACGTAACATCTGTAAGGACTCGCTGTGTATACGTTATAAATGAGCATATACAATAAATCCATAAAATACACTAAAACCTGGAGTGTGTAATCATGTACCTCGAGATCTGAGAGCTATAGATAACAGCACTTTCACTGCCAGGCTCAACTGGCGTAATGGAATGTCCATTGTGACTAATTTCTAATGATGTCCTAAATTTTAATAAACTATATTCTTAGTTGGATTAGAGTTCATGTTCCATTATTTTCATTTTTCAGTAATTATGTGATGTGTACATATTACCATTCGTCAGTAATGTTAACCTAGACTATGAGGCTGATATATGGGAATTATGAGATGAGTGGACAGTTTATACGGAGTTGTACATTCTCATATTCAACAGGACTTGGTAAGCACAGGATAGAGGGTTTCACTTTTCTCATGCTCTAATAACACAAGATTTCATGCCTCATGTAGCCCAATGCATTGTAGGTATCATAACGGAGAAATGCAGGTCTTTACGAAGTAATGACTTAACTTTCAGTGCTACTAACTCCCAACCTACGCACTTTCTTGACAAAGATGGACAAGAATAATTTTCATTCTTGTATGATGTGGAATCACTCCTGAAATACTTTAAAATCTTTTGAAAGACTGTATATTGCACTACAGAAAGTAAACCCTTTTAACATGCCCTCAATCGTTCACTCTTGATAATGGATTTCAAGGGTTAGTCAATTTACATAAAAGTTCTGTATTTACCTAATTATGTGTTTGGTATCATGATAGGTCAACCTACATACTTCACGCTACTAACGGATTTTTGACTTTCACATTATATACTTCAGACTATCTGCTCTACCATCGACGTGTCCAAACCATCCAGGACATCTAAAACTGAATTCATATCTACTTTACTAAATAATTTCTTATTTTGCTAGTGTGAATCACTTATTATTAACCTCATCATTTCATTATTATTCTGATCTCAGTTTCAAAGTCTTTTTATTCTGTAATCATGCGTGTGCCCATACACATTAATAAATTTTACTTTTCAATTAAAAAGTTTGTAATTAGGAAAAAAATTCATGAAATTTATGCCACGCCTGAAACTACTGCCGACCCAACATGGGCATAAAGAGTCATCACAGTGAGACAAGTCGCGCAAAATCTAAGTCTCTACTTAATGTTTACCCTGAGTCCTTGCGTTGAATATAATTTCTTCTAATTCTATTTTAAACATCCTACAAGATCATTGTAAAATCTGAGGCCAAAGCAATCACTTTTTAGTTTATGGATCAAACTACACTGTTTTTCCGGGGTTTACTAATATGGCATGAGTGTATCTACTACATTACTGTGTGTAAATACGGTGTATGTTAAAACAAGAATTTAATTATCTTTAGACCTATATATATCCTATAATTTCGTCTTTCCATGATGATATATACAGTTCCATATTAAGTTGCCTAGCCAGTTGATTGCGTTGGTGATAAAAGCCAGTCAGAGAGAGACGGACATTAGATGCAGATTACGCTACGCGACTTCAAGATTTTCATTTTTCACGTCTCGTATGCGCAAATAATTTCGGGATTCTATTTCAGAATTTCGTATTTTGTCATTTTTACAAGTACCAAACAAAATATATTTTACTTGTCTTATTGATGTCACCCTAAAAAGTGGGTTACAGCAAACTGAGACAGGCACTGCACTGAACGAATATTAAAAGCAATGTTAAACAAAAACGTATTATCTGGCGATTTTACGCTTTTGGGGGAGAGGGATATGTAACACTGTACGTATCTAGTATATGAATATTTCCTGCTATGATTAATTTAAATAAAATTGCCCGTTTACGTAAAACGCAGGCAACTAAAAGTGTCCATGTAAAGCTGAGTTAGTTATTTTAATTCTGATAAATGTCGAATTATATATACACACACAGATTTCTTGATGCAGACATCGAGAAATATCAAGGAAAAATCTCATTTATTTCCTTTTCTAAATTAATGTGAAAAACGCTGGAATATTTATTTTCAGCATTACATAGTTTCTGAAGTTCTAATTACCTGGTGGTAATGTAGCTTAACTTGGGCAAAGTACACCATCTGTTACACATATGTTTGAATGGTGTAAGTTCTTTGTTCTACGAAAAGACCAACGATCTATTGAACTTCCAAACTCTATAAGTGATTAGCTAACGAACTGTTGCCTAATATTAAAGGAAAAAACCAACTTCAAACTACACTAATATGCTTATCAATAGTCTGTAAAGAATTAGGTTTCGATTTGACGTTAAGACTCGTACGGAAACACAGTAAATAACACATTAATTGACAACCTGAGTTACTGTCACAACTACTGCTAAACTAAAATCAGATTAGATACTAATGGAACGGACACTGGTCTCAGGATTTTTTCCTTTGTGTGGGGCTCATTTTATCACAACAGTGTAAGAGATACGGAAGATGATGGCTGTTTCAGGACATATGCAGCAACGCCATATTGGTTAGCCACGCTCTCTACATATAGCCACCTTGGTGGGTCCAATCCGGCCAAGACGGGACTGTAGGCAACAGTTACACGGGGCAAGATGTCAAGATGATGACAGTGAAAAAAGGTAACAACAATGCTCTGCAGCACATAGCTTTCTTTCATGTTCCGGATTCATAAGTGAATTGGCTCTTCTAGAAGACAACGTCTCTAGTAGTACAGTGCTTTATCAATGACCTGTATGTACCCCGTGTAATGTATTGTGTGTACAAGAGTGGACCGAACTGTAACATTTGCATCAAGAGCCATTTATGGAATAAGACAATAAAAGCGTGGACTAGCGCATGGACTACCACAAGTAGTTTGCTTGGATTCAACAGATTATGGTATCAAATAGGCGTTGCGTAGACAGAAATGACTCGTAATTACCTCTAGCTACAACACCAAGCAGATAGTCGCTGCAAGTACGCCTGCGTGTTGTGTAGCCTTCAGCACACACACAACAAGACGGTCTCAGTTTCTACGAAATAGACAACTGATGGTATCAAAATAAAGCCCAGAAAACCCTATAAAATAGAAAACGCACCATCAAAGAGGATGCAAGACCTACGAAACAGAGTTAATACAGAAATTGTTCTTGTACGCCACAGGACACCTAGAGAATAAGAAATTAATAAAGCGTTTATCAGATCCTAAGGTCAGTGCCCTCGGTGCCCGGAACGGTACTCTCTAGGGTCTGTAACCTACACACACGCGTAGAATGGTTAATGTGTAAAACTTGACGTTTATCAGAGAACTAACAGAGATAAGGAAATTGCACTATAACCATGATATCTATTATTTTTATATAATATAGACTTAAAAAATGCACTCTCACACGTATTTGTCAACAAACACTGATTCTTCATGCTTCTTCACACAATTAGAAAAGCACAGTTCACGTGGCCACTTTTCAGTGACTGTGGATCAATCACAAATTCTATAAACAGATGCACAACAATACCTTATACTTAATCTTCAGCTTCACCGGACAGTAACACACTTTATATTCAATAATTATTATTACTAACCTTCTGTCCGCACCTCTGATACGTGTCTAACAATTTTATGGTGGAAGCCCGTATAAAGTTCTGTGGCATAACCCCATTAGGGCTCTTGTGTTGAACATTGTTACGATTGCTTCCCTGTACCACAGACTGACTCAAATTTAGGTTCCCACCATTCAGAGAATAAACACTGTTTCCCTCTGAGGAATAGTCCTGTTGTAAATGGTCCAATTTTCGTTTCTTGTGATTGTGTTGCAACACCACCCCACTACTGCTTGTCCCGGAATGCTGGGATTGGATGAACATGTCATGCATTCCCTGGGAAATAGAAAGAAATACAAAGCATTATTACATAACTGCCACACAATATTAATAATTTTTAAAAATTAAAAGAATTCTTTAAATATAAATCACACAGATAGCCTGAAACGGAAGTGACGTTTCATCTACTAGAATTGTTTGAAATAACTAACTACACGTTCCACTTTATAATGTAGATTCTGACATAGAAAATGGTCGATGGAAAAATGTCTGAATCCTGAAAGTTGCACAATGTAACAACATTGAAGAAACAGAAATAAAGTGCGAGTGTCACCTGTCCATGTTAAATCCGTATATTGGTTCGCTACAGCCATATTGTGGAATTCTACAAACTTAAAAAAAAAAAAATCCCATCGGTCATTCTCTACACTGGAGACAAAAAGTGGACGATGAAAAAATTCTGAAGTTTTTAAGTTATACAATGTAGCAACTAGTATACGAGGCAAGAAAAACAAGTGTAATATTCATGCTTTAACCCTGAATCAAATATGGGTTCGAACAACGCTCGAAATTAGATTTTCACTCTTAGGCGCTA